>JAUZNK010003328.1:0-10970 GCA_035046665.1 Euphysa ruthae | reverse complement strand
GGAACGAACAAGATTTTATACTGATAGTTGACTATTACAGTAAGTATTGGGAAATCGAAAGACTTCACAGCACAACTGCAATCAGTGTCATAATGAAGTTAAAGAAGGTATTCTCTCGATTCGGAATACCAGAAATAATCAGAAGTGACAATGGTCCACAATATACCTCAAAAGATTTTGAATACTTCAAGAATGAATGGGGATTTAAACATATCACAAGCAGTCCGCATTACCCCCAAGCTAATGGAATGGCAGAACGATATGTACAGATAGCAAACAAGTCTGCAAAGTCTGCAAAACACTTAGCACATGGTTCTAACTGACACTGCTTGAATTTGACTGTTTGAACTTGTGTTTGAAACAATGTATCTTCCACTTATTCTCCATTATATGGAGAAATTATTTATAAAACTATATATTAAATGTTTCATGAATATACGTAGATTCAAAGCGCGAAGCTTAACGCTCTCCTGGCGTGTGACACCAGTTTACCGGTTAGATCTTTAATTTTTTTCTGTTTATCATAAAACATAGTTCCATTATGTTTTATTGTGTTGGAAAGAGCCACATTAAATACTTTTTACGTCCAGTTATTTTATAGAATTACATATATTTATTATTCATAGAATTACACTTGCGTTTGTCTAGTAGTTTTGAGTATTAATTAGCTTTGGGTTTTTAAAGAAGTTTTTAGAAAAGATTTTTTTAGTTTTTATAGTTATTTTGATCAATTTTGATCACCGGGTTTCAATAACTTATTAGTGTTTTTTCTCTTTGAGGATATTTTTATACCATTCGATATCCAAGAGTTTAGTATTTCACTGGATTTAAGTGTTACTCCAGATAGAAGACATGAATAATTTAAAATGCTTTGAATTTTCTCGGAGAAAGATGAAAATACTAAGTTAGTATTAATGAAGTTAAAGACATCATTCCACCTTCCTGGTGCAATATAGATTGACTGTTTTTGTAATAAATGGTAATTTGGGTTACCAGTCAGGTAGCTTACCGAAATGAATAACTGAGAAAAAAACTTCTTGGCGCATTACGCACTATTAATATGAAGCTACACTTATTAATTTTCCAAATTATTTCCAAACCCTTCCTCTACTTCCGGAGCTTGTTACCCACATTCCTCACGATCAGAAGTTTAGAGTTATTAAAAATTTTTATAAAGGAATCAGTAATGAAGTCGATTAACTTACAAAAACGTGGTTGTAATTTGTACTTGCTAAAATATTTTTTTTTTTTTATTTTATTCTACCAAAATATCTATTTAAAGTTTCCACAAAGCTTTATCATTAGTTTATTTGATTTTCCGAGAATTACCAACGTTTAATCTAACCAACATCTTCCTCACTTAATAGGAAGTAGGAAGCTAAATGTACGTAAGTCGAAATATGACACTCTTAGAATCCTGCCAATATACGACTCGCTTTGCTAATTGAGTCGAATAGAATCTTTATCAAATTTTCACCTTTATTTGCCGTTTTTTTCATGACAAGTTATTTATTGAATTAAAAAATGAGTATAAAAATATTTGAAATTCATTCACGCCAAATAGCTGATATGGTGTTAAATTTACTTGCTAACTTAACATCCATTGCTTGCAGCATTTAGGCTTTAGACGAGAATAAAAATTATGCATAGTTTGCCGTCGTAACTTCTAATTGTAGCACTACGGATAATGGAATCATTAATCTTTTTAAATCTAAAGATCAGGCGAGTATGACTGCGATATTTATCTAGGATTGTTGTTTTATCAAAACTGTGAGGATGTAAATTGGGGTACAAACTACTTGCGTTCATAATTATTCTTCTTTTCCTTGCTTTTCATTATCATTTATTTGTTTTCTATTATCGGTTATTTAGAAGTATATCCCATATATTTAGACTTAGATATGCCCCGATGTTTGATCCTTCAAATTATAAAACAGGCTTGTCCAGGTTTAGTGTCTTGAGAAATTATGAAACATCCCTCTGTTCCCATTGGTTGCTTCTACTGTCACTCTACCCTCTGAAAAACAGACCCCCTTGATTTGAGAGGAAGTGGCTACGCACCAAAAATTGACGTTTCTATATTTTCTTAAAATTAGTTTTATTTTTCTGATGTTTTGCATGAAGTAAGGGTCCATAAACAATCTAATGCGGCTTGGCTGGATTTATGGTAAGAAAAGTCATAAAAATACCGTGTTTTGGTGAAAAAAGGAAAAAAATATCTTATTATTTTATTGCTGTTTTTCCTTTTTTCTTGAGGTCCATAAATGCACGAGCTCTTTTTTTCTGTCATACATACAAATAGGCAATGAAATGCCAAAAATATTGTAATTGACATTATCTTTTAAGACATTCCTCATCATACAGATAAGTAATTTTGGTATATGTGAAAGCATTTAGATTTTATGTCCAATTTATTAATATACATATAAAAGTGGAAACAGAAAGATTCAAATTACCTGCATACTACAATATTTCTAGATCAGCACATCCACTCCATTAAAAACTGACAATAAATAGCGGCTTTAATTTGCCTGATTATTTCTGGATAAGTTTGTTCATTTTCTAAAATTTTAACCTACTTAGACAGCCAGACGGGTAATGCTGTATTTATGTTTTCTGAACAATATCATATACTGCCAAAAAACAAAGCATGAAATATAAGGCTTATGAACATTATTTTGGAGTTATTTATCACTTGTGACATTTTGTATAAAGCTGCTTTGGTGTTTATTTTTAAGAAATTTCGTATTTAACTTCTAAGTTGGTAGTATTAGGTAACTGTCAAGCTTTTTAGTCGAATGCGTGGGTTCTTTGTAGTTTTGCAATTTGTTTGCTTTTAAAATAAAAAATTAAATTCAGGTAGCAATATTGATGATGATGACCAATTAAATGTGGAATACACCGTAGAAACAAGTTCTTCTTTATAACAAATTAAGAAAAGCCAAACATTCAGTATTTTAATAAAGGATCAAAAATTATTCTTCGATCACCATCTGGAGATAGGGAAATTTTTTCATCCTTAGGTTGAGCATCTTGGGAGAAAGTAAACTATACCTAGACTACGGTAAATAAGGAGAAGGATTTTGAGTTAACGATGTTGAACTGAGTCAATCCCTTGGAAACACGTTGATTAATCTTCACGTCTTCACTGGGAATGACTAAATGTCGGGACTTTTAAGCCAGCAACCCGCTATTCCAAGTATTACAAGAATACACTTGTTGATCGTATGGTTACAAAGTTAAACTTGTGAATTTTTTGAGAGTAAAGCTCTTTGAAAAGAATTATACAAAAGATGGAAAATCACTGATTTGGCCTTGCTCCCACCGTTTGAGAACACCTTGCTACTACATACAAAGAGAACAAGTTTTGTAGCAAAGATATGGGGTGATCGTCATTAGATTAACATACATCATGTTCCAACTATCGCAAAAAATGGATGGAATAACGACGATTCCCTATTTTAGATAGCTGAAATGTTTCCTGACGAATTAAATGATATTTTGTGCGAAACAGACTTAGGATTGAACGAGGCTGAAAAGGAAAACGAGGAATACTTAGATGATAAATAATGTTAGAAAAATTGTTTAGAACATTGAACATTAATTGGTTTTAAGCTTTTGCATTTTGAAATAAGTTTGATATTGAATGTGATTATATAACTTGTTATTTTGAATTAGCTAATTGTTTTAAAAATATGCCATTTTAACCCCTTGAAATTATTTCTTCCCACGGCTGAGATTATTTCAGCAACAAATTCTGGCATACTTTATTTACCGGACCTGGATCCTGGACCCGGACCCTGCAAAAACTGGACCTAATTTTTTTAAGAAATGACAAACCAGTTATATTTCGCACAGCGGTATCTTTTATGAGTGGTTTCAAATCCTACATTCAGGTAGCAATATTGATAATGAAGACCAATTAAATCTGGAATAACAACAAAAGTAAGGAATTAACTAAATTTAAAAATTCACTATTTTAATGAAGATGTGGACCTACCAATAAAGCAGGACAAAGCCAGTAATCACCAGTCATGTAGTTCAAGCAATCGCACTAAAAACAATTGATCATAAGAAAATTGCATAGAGAAACCCGAAAATTTTTCAGAAGAATGCAGTATTCATCATTGACATCTCCAAGAAGTTACATAGTAGAGTGAGATATACTTTCAGACCAGCATGGACATTGGAACCACTCCAAAACAAAGAAATGCCGCTTCGTGCTGGAAGAAGAAGGTTTACAAAGATTGGATAACGTGGATGTTGTAGAAGAAGGATTGATTCGTATATCCAGGATGATTTACTATCACCGAAAGAACAAGGATTTCTACGGGGTAGATATTTTTATTGATGGTAGTCCCCAAGCAAGAAGTTATCCGTAAAACCCAAAGTTAGTGAAATACTTTACCTCCCCCACCTCCATTTACAAAATTACAAGAATTATTGTTCAAGGCGACAGAGTTTTTACCAAATGGTGTAATGGAAGCTAATAAATGGGTTATTTTTAGTGTCTTTTACAGAATATCCAACTTTACCGCTAACAGTGAACATCAATAATAAATCCGCGAAAATACGTTGTCAGGATAAATTCACACGATATCACGCATATCAGATTTGTGAGCACACCTTTGCTGTTGCCGAAAAGACAAATAATCTCTTTAAATTACGGTATCATAGAGAGAAAAAGACATATACATGCCGTAAACTTAAACTCTTGGATATCGCTGATATAATAGAAAGGCAGAGGGAAAAAGGCTAGCGAGGCTACATCAAAACGAAAAAGGGGTTGCAATACAAACAAAAGATTATAAGGCTCTATCTCTACCAAAATCATCTCTGTACCACGATTACTTGCCACGGTCCAAATTAGCAAAGTCAACGTCCCTGTTACGGCACTAACTAGCAAATTAAACGTTCCTGTTACGGTGGCATTTACCAATGATAATACCCCTGTTGCAATTCCAGCAAACAAATACAACGTATTCCTAACAAACACTGTCAATGGCTCAACACATTGTAAAACCATCACACTTGCTTCTGTAACATCTACTGCAACGGCACATAACCAAGTCGACTTTTCTTTATCACAGACACCACTAACGAATTTAACCGAAAAACGATGCAATCAAGTACACATTTACTTTCTTTGCTTTTAAGTCCCATTAACCAAGCACTTCATACAGCCAAAATAAACATCCCATTGGAAAGAGTAACCAAGAGCCAATGATTATAATAGTTATAGAGCAACCGTCATCAAATCCTTTACCGAATGATATCGATTATTTACAGCGTTTTTGTGCCTATTGAGAATATATTTTCTGTTCCACCAGAACCGTGCTTGCCTCAACCAGAATCAAATCCTTACTTTTTGACAAAGTGATCTGGAAACGTATCAAAATTTCATCATGTTTATGAAAATAGTTCGATGAAATGAATCCGGAGTTTTACTTTTACACTTTTACTTTTATACTTTTACATTTATACTTTTACTTTTATACTTCTACTTTTATTCTTTTAATTTTATACTTTTACTTTTATAGTTTTACTTTTATACATTTACTTTTATAATTTAACTTTTACACTTGTTTACCTTTACTTTTATACTTCTACTTTTACTTTTATAATTCTACTTTTACTTTTATACTTCTACTTTTATTCTTTTAATTTTATACTTTTACTTTTATAGTTTTACTTTTATACATTTACTTTTATACTTTAACTTTTACACTTGTTTACCTTTACTTTTATACTTCTACTTTTACTTTTATACTTCTACTTTTATTCTTTTAATTTTATACTTTTACTTTTATACTTCTACTTTTATTCTTTTAATTTTATACTTTTACTTTTATAGTTTTACTTTTATACATTTACTTTTATACTTTAACTTTTACACTTGTTTACCTTTACTTTTATACTTCTACTTTTACTTTTATACTTCTACTTTTATTCTTTTAATTTTATACTTTTACTTTTATAGTTTTACTTTTATACATTTACTTTTATACTTTAACTTTTACACTTGTTTACCTTTACTTTTATACTTCTACTTTTACTTTTATACTTCTACTTTTATTCTTTTAATTTTATACTTTTACTTTTATAGTTTTACTTTTATACATTTACTTTTATACTTTAACTTTTACACTTGTTTACCTTTACTTTTATACTTCTACTTTTACTTTTATTCTTTTACTTTTATACTTCTACTTTTATTCTTTTACTTTTATAGTTTTACTTTTATACTTATTAAAGAGATAAAACGTATGTCATGAGTTATAAAATTTTACTTTTATACGTTTACTTTTATACTTTTTACTTTACTTATTTACTTAATTTTTTACTTATTTACTTATTACTTACTTACTTGCTTGCTTTTTTGCTTGCTTACTTACTTACGTACTTACTTACCTTCTTACTTACATTTTTACTTATTTACTTACTTACGTACTTACTCATTCACTCAATCAGTCTTCCTCACTCATTCATTTACTTATTTATTTTGTAGCTGTTTGGAAGTACGTTCCAAGATAAAATACACTAATATATTATTGATACCATAATTAATACCATGGTTACGGTTTGTTTACGGAAATGATCTTAAGTCAAAGCCATTATTTAATCCATTATTTTGTACATAGAGGCTATTTTTATGCTATTCTTTTGGAACTTTTTAGATTTCATGCTTGTGAATATGATTTTTTTATTTTCAATTAACAAATTCTAATAATACAAGTTAACCATTTAATCAAATTTTTACCTTGGTTTTATTTTTCTTAATGGTATATATGTTTTGATTTCCGTATCTTAAGATTTTACGATGTAGCGTGATGCTGGCTACTGAATGGCTTTAAGGCGGAAACACCGCCTCAATAACGAGAGGACGTCTAATATTATAATTCAAAGTATTTTTGAATTATGGTAGACCATAAAACTCATATAAGCTATAAGATTTTGTGCATTTTTTCTTTGTTTTTTATATATAGTGGGAATGATGAAGGATTTCTTTGTGGTTTTATACATAGATTATTTAATGCTTCTGATATTGCTTTTCAAGTCATTACATCTAAAAAAAATATTGTCACAACCAAATTTGACATGGAACAGTTGGCTTACCTAAAACCCAACCTAAATTATGTTAACATACGTTCAGACATCTTAAAATTTTACCCCTAAATCCACAATAATTTTTGGTATTTTTTGACAATTATTTCGGTTAATACCATAGAAAAACTGGTCAGCCGTAGTTTGTCAGACGCACATTTTGTTGATATCGTTAATCGGTTCACCATGGCCTGTTAGTAGTGAAGTGGAATTTGATTAGTAATATGGAACATTACTATGATCTTGGCAAAGTCTTTATGGAGGAATTTCTCTATGTACTTTTTTTTTACTTAAATTTTAAATCCACATTTGCAAAGCTTAGAACGGTAAATGTTCATAAGTGTTACAAATGTGGGCATATTCATATTAACATTTGTAGTAGTATACATTGACTCTTCTTCCAAAGTTGAACATGTTTTTTATTTATACACATGTAGTCTCAGCACAAAGCTCCTGCCTTCCACCACGAGTTTGAAAGCTTGCTTATCTGCGCTGGAATCACTTCTTAATTTTTTCAAATCCTCGATATCTTGTTGAAACGCTTTAACACCAACTTCTTTTACTCATCCACATAGAAACTGATTCTATGATCACAAAAGCTCTTGTTTGTAACACTTAAGCTCCTCAGCTCATTGTGTTTGTGACAATTTCTTTAGTCTCCGACTAGCATGTTTTGATTTCGTTCGTGCTCCGACATAGCAGTAAGTAATTTTTGTATTAAAACAAAATCGGCTCTGTGAAATACATATAACATTCGACAAAAAAAAAGCTCGATAACACTCGACAAAAAAAAAAAACTGAAATGGTACTATCAATTCTGGACAAAAGTGTTTTCCGGTTTGGTTCTAGTATACTTAAGCCTTAAGCTCAAATGGGAGCTCTTCAGTTAAGAGCTCCCATTTGAGCTTACGGTAAAAAAAATCATCGGTCTCTCTTAGCGTGGTTGAATTCGCAACTCCGTGACAGAAAACCAAAGTGTTAACCTCTCGGCCAGACAACGATTTACCCATGGTTAAACATCCATCCTTAGATTATTTTTGGCGACTATCTCCCATTTGCACCTTATTATTGACAATAAAACCCCATCCGTACCTTATTGTTGATGTGATAAACATCTATCCGTATATACCTTATTACTGATGTTAAACCGTCATCCGCACCAACATATAGATGATAAACATCAATTATTCGTACCTTATTATTGTTGATAAACGTCTACTTACGTACCTTATCATTGAAGATAAATATCCATCCGTATCTTACTATTGATGATAGACATCCATCCTTACTTTATTATTTAGGTTAAACATTAGTTTTTATTCTGCCACAAACAAATATACATGTGCTATGAAAATTACATGACAAGATAATAGACAACAAAAAATATTAACAAGGGTAAACATTAAAATAAAAAACAAGTGGTGGTAATTATAAGCATAAAAATTGTCACAACAATATTTTCATTTTGGGATTGATTCAATCGAAGCATAAACTAACAAAAAATCAAATTATAGAAACTAAAAAAAAAAAAAAAAAAAACTTTTCAAGCGAAAACGATATTAACGAGTAAAGTAGATAAATGTAAATCTCTGTTAATTGACATATTTTAAATTTGCTATTGTTTTCTTTTTTTAACTTTACCAAAACTATTTTACTAAAAACGCCCATGTATGTAATTAATTAAGTAATTAATGAAACATGTATATATATTTGTTTTGTTCTTTAGATTAAGGTAGTAAAAGCCTTAGCTACAGAAAAGGTCTAGTATTCAGTTCCATCAACTATAAACCTACTATCAAAAAATTGTTCTAAAACCTTTTGTTTGTCCTCTCAAGTTGCGGCATAGATTGCAAGTACAAGCAGCTAAACTAACTCAACTCAAATTTGTGGTTTGACCAGCTTTAGTAAATTATTTAAAAATGAAATATTTCTTGGTATCCAATCCAAAGTTTTAAAATGATTTCTATCCTTTAATAGGGTTTTGTTTTGTTTTTCTTGTTCTCGACCAGTACAACTTCATCTGTAATTTTTTCATTGTACAAATCTTCAAGGTATTCATTTTTTCAACCGTTTTTAAAATATATGGGACAAAACCTGGTCACCTGTTTGTAAGACAGTTGCATGGAACCTGACTAAATCGATGTTGGGTTTTTTAAAAAATAATTTTAGCAATTCCTACAAAATTTCAATAACAATTTTGGGTGTTTTGTTAATTTCTAGTAAATGGTGGAATGTAAACTCTTTTTCAGATTAACTTCTTGCTATAAATGAGACAATTAACTTTTGAAAATACTGTTAATATAGCAGTTTTCTATACTTTTTCGTGTGGGATCAGTTGTTTTGTTGAATTTACATTTTTAAATTATAGATACAATAATTTTTATTCCATGAAAAAGTGTTTTTTTTTTTCAATGAGTGTGCATAAATTATGATCAGCGTTATCAACCATAAATTTGATAGACTATTCCATGCCAAAATGGAGATTGTTGTACAAGTGGGTTACCTGGTAAATTTTGTATTTTACTCTGTGGGTAAACGTGAAAAAGATCTAAAACGAGATTGGCATATCATGAATTAAAATAACAAATGATTAACTTTTGAAATCACATATAAGTTAAAATAGCTCCTTAATTTTTTGTATTTCAAAATTTATATATATATATATATATATATATTATATAAATATTTTACCTTTTTTCATAGAATATAACTAAAATGCTTTAGTTAGCAAGAAGCATGGGCTCCCAGACTTTGGAGATACTTCGACAGGGGTTTTGGGCCTCACTTACTGGAGGGTGGTTTTTTGACCCACATCAAGATATCTTCTGCAATACTTTTCACATGTATCTATGGCTTTCATTACTGATCACTCCTTTTGTGTTACATTTGGTAAGTATTCGTTTTTTTTTTTGATGTTTCAACACTTATAGACGATGAGAATTTTTAAAACCTCATGTTTTTCCCTCTGCATGTCACACACTTTTCTCATAATGCGTTGTTCTATCAATCCTTTTCAAATTTTATTTAAATGCCTATTAAAAGAAGTTAATGATAATTTTTTTAAGGTTTTTTAAAATTAATAATTTTTTTATTTAAAAAAAAAAAAATCTTTTCAAGATAGAATTTATATACAAATTTATATATAATATTGCATTTATATACGGTTTTTTTTTTCCAAAAATTGTTTTTTTTTTTTTTTGATTTTGCTGCATTTAAAAAAATATTATTTATGATTACTTTATAAATTTTGGCCATTTTGTAAATGTTATTAAGCTCAGTTCTCAGGACTCAAAACATGGTCATTTTAGATTTAAAATCAACTATTTCTAAATTTTTTCAAAACCTGTTGTTACTTTTATTTTATTTTTGAATTTTGGATAATGTTAAATGACGATAAAGGGCAACTTTTACCTCATATGGCTATCTGCTGAAAGTTCTCGTTCAGCAGGCCCAGGTCCTGGAATTTGTCCAATTTGTTTAAAAATTATATTTTAATATTTTTCAAATTTTTCGATTTTGGTGAAATTTTGTTTAAAGTTTTAAAATGTTATTTATTACTTTTTTATTTTATGATTTCTTCTTTATTTTGATAATTTTGAAAATAAAAAATAATATAAGATCCAAAAAATGGTAGTTTTAGACCTAAAAATAACACAAAATCTGTTTGTTTATTTTTTTTGTTAACTTTAGTTAAATGCCCTTTCGTCTTTTATCCCATTTTTCCCAAGTTAAATTTAAGGTTTGTTAGGTATCGTAAACAATTTTTCAGGCTTTGGCAATAGAAAAGGCTTGTAATTGTTGCACGTCTTATTTAATGCTCAAATTTGTTCTGTGGTAGACATTTTAGTTTCCTGTGTTTATGGAGG
>JAUZNK010003327.1:0-10971 GCA_035046665.1 Euphysa ruthae | reverse complement strand
TTTATTTTCTTCGTTAATGTTTTTCTGCTCTCTAGCTTCTGGTTCAAATGAAAATGGTTGAAATCCATCGGTTATATCATCTATTAAATTATCTTCGTCTTCGCTGCTTGTTGATACATCTGTAAAACTATCTTCAAACTCATTTTCAAAAAACATTGTTTTCTCAACTTTAAGCAATTCACTGTTATAACTTTTACACGAGGGTTTGTTTACTTCGTCACTGACGTCACAAATTAGCCGCATTTTTCACTGTGAATAGACGGGGGTTTTCACATCTTAATGCAACGTTTTTTAATACATAAAATATATTTTTTTGGAGTTAAAAACATTTTTTGTGCATAATTCGTTGTATATTTTCCTATTATGAAAATTAATCAAAGGTAAAGTCCGTGGGACCACTCCTTTAAGGGTTTTGCAAATTTTCAGTTGGAGTTACATTTAGTCTCTGCGTAGGAACAAAATTTTAAAAACAAATCAAATTTAAAAAAAATTAAAACGCACGTGGAAATTTTTTTTGCGCTAATGGATTGCTTTCTTTCTGCATTTACGCTCTCGTCAACATAACTTTTTTTAGTTTATTGTAATAAGATAATCTGCTGACAAGACTGTGTGAAACAAAATAAACACTATTAAGCATGGAAGGTATGATATTCTTCTGATCTTGTTTCCAAACATCTAATTGTGCTGTTTTATCGGTACCCCAGTTATGTAAGAAAAGTTTTTAAAATTTAACTTAAAATATTAAGTAGGGGCATCATGGTTAATATTTGTGGTTATTAAACACTTTAGACATATTTACGGAAAACATGTTAAATAATATAATGTAATCGTATCAAATTTTGGTAAAAAAAACTTAAAAGTGTATGTCAGTTATTTTGAATCGATTTGGTCACTTTACTTTGAGTGATTTGGAATCTTAATGTAATATATAAATATGCATTTTTTAAAACCAATAATTTGCCTTTTAGGTATTTCTATTAGAAAAATTTACAGGTAAAGCCTTTAATACATATATATAAGAAAACATTTTTTTTTTTTTTTAATTCAAATCATAAATCATTTTTTGAAAATAGCTACAGTTGTATTTTTGGCAGATTTTTCAAATGATTTTATTGGGAATTTCAACTTAGTTTTATTTGAAACATGATAAATGTCTCACATTTTCGACCAGCTGTACATATCAAAGGAAGGGCCTCTGACCAACATAAAGGAATTCGCAAGAAGGTGGGAGTACTTTCCATTGTCAGCTATTTTTTTTTTTCAAATTACATTGCTCAGTTTTTTTAGCTTGAGGAATCAAAAAAACGACTTTGCACTCTTTATTTGGAGTTTATTGATATCAAAAAACTTCCTGACTCAAAAAAAAAAGTAAAATTTTAGAAATACAAAGACCTCTTATTTTTAAAATCATTTGTAAACATATCAATTAATTGGTAACAAATTCAGGAAATTCAAACTGAAGTCCTAAGGACGAAATTTCAGCTTTTAAAGAAGTTGGGTTATGAAGAGCCCTGTTTTGAATATGGAAGTGTTTAATTGTCGCCCTGCTAAAAATTATGCATGCTTTGAGTATTTCTCAGGCAAAATATATTAAAATCAAAGTTATATCCAGGTGTATTTTGACATTTGTAAACCGGTTTGGGAGCCCAAACATTTAGCTAAAATGTTAAAATTTTTCAATGCTTTCATAAGATGTTTACAAGTTTACTCAAAAAATAACATTTTCAGGTTACTAAACTTTGATGCTAATTATAACAGAATTTGCCACAATATCAAGGTAAATCAATGATTTATGAATCAATGAGGTTGCTTATAGCATTGTTACTAAACTAGAGATCATGGTGACTAATGAACCTCTGCAATGTTCTAGGAGGAGCAGACTGGCTTTGAACTTTGAGAAAGCCGATGACATCCACTAAATCAGGTATGAGGACTGCAAAACAAGAGCTCAGTATGTATTTGACTGGTCAGGGTGGAAACGGTAAGATAGAATTGGTCATGAAAACCTTTTCTAGGCGCAAACTGGTTATACTCACTCCAGAAAACAACCTGGCCAGGTAGGACCGAGATAACCCCCGTCTTGGCTTGTAAATACATCAAGCTCAAACCATCCATCACTACTTCTGCATCGACCCTCTGAAGCCGATAAAGGAATGGGAACCTATTTCCCTAGGTCATTGACTCGATAATCTTGTTGAGGTTATGGTGATATGCTGTAAGGTCCCAACTAAGACTCTCAAGATCATACTTGACTACCTGCCCTGCCAAGCTTGTCAAGTATTATGTTGTGGGTACCATGGGCAGATTACCCCATAGGATGATAAAAAAGATCCACTTGAGATGCTGAAAGGGTGGGCTGGGTCAAATATGTGCCAGTTCGAAACCGAATATGGATGCCTCTGCTAAATGTGCGGTGAGCCATGGTCAATTTGTTCCGCCAACAGCATCTGCCAAAAAGGGCCAACATTAGCACTACCTGATGTGAAAGAGTTGATGTAGTGCCAGCCAGACTGCGTTCAGCTCAATCTGTTTCGTGAGCATTTCCTAGTGATAGCATTCAATCAAGCTTTGCAATGCACAACACTGGATGACATTTAGGTGTGTTCCACAAATGTCCTATGTGAGAAGGTCCAGACTAGCTTACTTTGGCATCACATGCTTTGACTTGGATGACAGCATTGCCCACTGTTACAGAAAGCAGGGTCAGCCGGTGGCCATACCTAGAAGTTTGGAAGCGGTTAAGGCAAAAAAAGGAATGGTCATCCAACTGCCGCTACAGGTAGTCAAGAGAGCGCTCCCACTCGAGTGGAAATATGCAGGTTGGGGACTGTGTATCGAGTCCAGGGAAATACAATTGGGCCTCAGGGCCGGTTGATTGTCGTAGACCATAACCTTAGTGGTTGGATGCTATCTACATTGTAGTTTCGCATGTGAAGTTGATGTGTCAGATTGTGAAGGTCTTATCTCCAACCGACATCCATGGCCCCATTGTCCCGTCAGCTCTGTTAGCAGCCCCAAACATTGCCCAGGTCAAGGCAAGGTTAATGCGCCATGTGATAGAATACAGACAGAAGGGATGTAAAAAACACGAAAAAGACAAACTCTCTGTCAACCAAGTGCTGGACATAATCAATAAAAAAAGTGTATAAAGTACGGCACCAAACTCTTGCTACAGGGCTACACCAAATTTCACAGTCAGATGTTTTGTATCCATCGGAAAAATGACAGTGAAGGACATTATAAATGGAACGTTAAAATCACATGATTATCATGTAATCGCCAACAAAAGCGTGATTATCAATTTGATATCTTTCCAGATGATGGATGTCAATTCTGGTGAGCCACAGGTAGCAGGTGTGACCTTGTGAAGCCAGGCTTTGAGAATAAAGTGCAGTAGAGGGCAGGTCCACCATGGATTGATGGTACATCAACGACCAGCATCCTTTAGATCTTCTTTGTTGATAGCAAAGTAGACCAACGTTCCGATAGGCAACAGCTTCTCACTCCGTCTCAGCGAATCTTACAACAAAAGTGCTGATAAAAAAGAGATTGAAGGCTGTGGCTCAAATAGTAGCCACCAAGGAAAACCTCATGAATCTTGGACATGCTGGGCTTACCCTTGTGAGCCCGATTTTATGAGTCAGCATACATTACTGTTAGACATACACACTTTTTTATGTCATATAAAACACTGAAATGGAAGCTGTTCATGAAAATAGTAATCTTAACATGCATCTACCTGAGTTCACGGGTTTGTGGCTGGTGCCTCCAACACAGACTGATATAATCAGGACTTACCACAAGCTCGTAGAAGCCAAAGGTGACCTGGATCATATAAATAGACTTTTTATTGAAACGGGTGCTGAGCGTACTTTTATTGATCTCTTTGATAGCTATGTCGAGTTAAAATTTCAGGTCGTGTGCACTGCAGGGAGTATCGTAGCTGGTGATAAATTAGCGCTGACCAATTTGTTTGCACAAGGTCTGTTTAGTAAAGTTACTCTTGTAAAACGTTACGCGTCGTTTCTTGTGAAGCATTACCTGTTCTTTCTTGTAAAACGTTACGCGTCGTTTCTTGTAAAGCATTACCTGTTCTTTCTTGTAAAACATTACGCGTTGTTTCTTGCAAAACATTACGCGATGTTTCTTGTAAAACATTACGCATTGTTTCTTGTAAAACATTACGGGTTGTTTCTTGTACAACATTACGCGTTGTTTCTTGTACAACATTACGCGTTGTTTCTTGTAAAACATTACGCGTTGTTTATAAAATAATTTCTTTTTTATCATTTCAACAATCTCTTAAATTTTTTATAATTTTACGATTTTTACAATTTACAGTTTTTTTCTTTTTGTATGTGAGCGTTTTACAGTATTAAAATCTATATAATTTTTCATTCACTCTAACCACTTAAATTTCATTACATTGTAAGTTTTTTTTGATTTGAGGCGAGAGTTTCTCACAAAGTTTTCCTCATGATCAATTTTTATGGCTTAGTGTAAATAACTTGAATATCGATAATGTAGATAATTATTGGTATATATGAATGTAATGTCAAGCATGAGATAAGTTTTAATAAAACAGAAAAAAACTTGTTTTGGTGTGTGATATATCTAAATTAGCAAAATGTGGGTGAAGGAGGGGAGTTGGAGCGGAGTGCTTATAAATTTTTGTATTTTTTATACTTAGTAATAGTTTATTGTTTAAAAAATAATATCTTAGCTAAAGCAATAAAAAAGTTTTTTTTTTTTCACGTTTTATAATTGAAATCAACTATCTCAAATACATATTTTTACTTAATTTAGCAGTCAAAGCCAGAGGTCGTGGCAGAGGACGTGGAATTATCAGAACTACCTTTGATTTTGGTACAAACCTCAAAAAGACATACCCATTAAAAATTTCTGAATATTCTAGTTTGAAAGAAAAATGCTGTCCGCAACCTCAAGTAAGAAATGCTACACGGCCTGGTGGTCTCTTTGGCCAATGTATAGCTTCAATGAAAAAAGATGTACTTGTTGGGACCAACGTGAATAAGCCGAAAAAACATTTATCAGATAGCGCCAGTATTAATAATATTGAAAACGACAATTTGACTTTAAGGTTGCGTAGACTGGAGTTAGTGAATGAATCAAACCGTGAATGGGATTTCCAAAAAGTGTGGGACAATGATCTCCAGATGTGGTCTCCAAAAGAAAATATCCAACATGATATTTTTGGTTGTCCTAAAAGATCGAGTCATAGTGACTTAAGCTTTAATTGGGCTCCTAAAAAAAGAGATACTACTTCCAAACGAAACTTTGTTGAAAAGTACGTAACGTGGAAAAGAACAAACTCGCTTGATAATGTTAGTATAGAAAGGACTGAAAACCATATTCATAAACCTTTGAATTTGAAACTATCTATTTAAGCACGTTTTATCATGCATTAACACTAACTTTTTTATTTTATTCTTTAAAATATTAACTATTATTTTACTAACTTTACAGTTTTTTTATAATGTCTGGTTCATAAGGGCATTCGCCACTGCATTTTTCACAACTGCTTGTTTTTCACCAAAAACAACCCCTTGTTCTTCACCAAGAACAACCGCTTGTTCTTCACCAAGAACAACCGCTTGTTCTTCACCAAGAACAGCCGCTTGTTCTTCACCAAGAACAGCCGCTTGTTCTTCACCAAGAACATAGGTTGGATTGTGATATAATTCCTAATATCGAATATATGTAACTTTAATTTTTCTTTCTTATCCCGGCACCGGTATTCATTTGAATTTATTTCCTTACTTGTATTACCCACCAAATTTTTCAGTTTAACACTGTGGCTTTCTGGAGTACGTAAAAGATTCAATGTGAAAAATACATCACACAATACATCTCTAGGGAGTCGGTAGAAAAACCTTAACATCATTGAACATCATATTTGTCTTAAAAAATTTTTTTTTCGTCCTTTTTCTCAGTTGTTAATATAAAGTAAATGAAAATGTCACATTAATTTTAGTTTAAGAATGAATTTAAATGAATTATCATGTTTTTTTTTTTTTTTTTTTTCAAACTATTAATAATATTCACTGATACTAATATACCAATATTTTAAAATATTACGTTTTATTTATAATATTATTTTAAAGGAAATTTTTATTTGTAAATACAACATTAAGGAGATAAGTATTTACATAGATTTTAAATATTCGTTGATTGTGATGTTGATTGTTATCATGAGCAATGGATTTCCATTGTTAGAAAAGTTGCTAGAATAAATTTCTGAGGAGTTGTTCAAAATCTCAACTGATCGCTCAAATGTTATACTGAACCTAGCTTGAACGAACTATTTTACTGTGATCTAATCACATATCTGAGAATTTCTACCCCCTTTCCAATCGTTTGAGCGGATCTTGCCCCCTGAAAAAATTGCAATTAAAAGAATAGCTTAGGATGGGTAATAAAATGTGATTTTTCCTAAAAAGGTTTGTGTAAAAAAAGAATAATTGTTTTTAAATTTCTTGATGCGTAATTTGCAATGCCTGTGAATTTAGTTATTTTTTTAATTAATTTCTTTTTTGCATCACCCTGACAAAGTATAAACGTTAAAACTCTAAGGATAATAAAATTTATAGAAAAATTACCGGCCAATCTTGTTGTAAATCTGCGATTTTTTTTTTTGCCTTCGGCGTACGTAGTTGACTAAAAGGACACAACGGTAATTTTCTGTCAGGTTGCAGTGAATCAAACATCCTCTCTCGAAAAATAATGGTTTAACATTCGTGGTACAAATACTTTTTTTCAGTTTTTTTTGTAAAAGATTTTACCAGCATATAAGTTTTAAAAACCGATCATTATGTTCATGAATTAATATCAGCGATCGTGTATAATTCACCCGAAGATTTAAATAATGTTAGAAATGTGTCTTTAAACTTGTTGATAATACCCTTGCTATATAAAATCAATACTTCATTGATGAAGAAATATTTACTCGATATTTCAAATATACGTTTACTCTTCAAAGGTGCTAAGCGTTGAATTAGCGTTCAAAGGTGCTAAGCGTTGAACTAGCGTTCAAAGGTGCTAAGCGTTGAATTAGCGTTCCCATTACTTACTGTTCTTTCTCCTGCGAACGAAAAATTTAAAAACTTCACATTGTAATATTAAATATTCTAAATATAAGAATTTTGTATATATTTCCAACATTACTTTCAGGGTTTAAATTATAGTGCGTTCTATAACAAGTGATTGCGGTATTTTCTCATGCATGGACATAAATATGACAAATATATCCTATAACAAATCTCAAAGTATCGCCATCATCCTATCCTCTTGGTATATTCCCAAAATAAAAAGCAGGACAGACTGTTGTAAAATTTCATGTCATGTGATTAAGTTTTAATCATTTAGTTTTTTTTTCTTTGAAATAATTTATTTGAAATTTTCTTTTTAATGTTTTCACTATGCAGTGGAAAGCGTAATCGCTTTGGACTGTTTTTACACTGTTCTTCAGTGATATTATATCTCTCGACACTATGATCACCTACATCTTTAAACCATGACTATTTTTATGATCATTTGCAATTATCACTGTTCGTTTTGTGTTTTTAACATAATGCTTTGTATGTCAGGGAAAGTTTATTTAGGAGATGCAGTAAACCCGAATTTCATTTGTCGTTCTTTAGCACGTCCACTTTTTTCGGGATATCATTTTGATTTCTATTGTTTTATGGTAGATCCATGTAAGTAATTTATCTGTCGCTGAAATAGAGACAAATTGTTGAGACATATTTGGATTTAGCGCTAGTGTGCTATCGGGATAAGATGTTATAATGTATACTATTAGAATATCCCAAACTAAGGTTCCCCAGTGATTTTTCTCAAAAAGGAAAAATTTTAACCCTTTTTTATGCAAAAGTTATCGTAAATTCCAAATCTGCCATCAAACTTTACATTTTTTAAAGATTTTTTTGAGATTTAGATAGATAGAATTTTTTTGAGATTTAGATAGAACAAACAAGAAATGTTATTATTTAAAAAGAAATGTAGATTCGATAATCAAATTGTTCCTGCAGCAACTTCTGTCGATGTCGGTGAAACTCAAACTATGGACTCCAGCGTGCCTGTTGCACCTTCTGATCCAGAAAATACAAAAAAATTGAATCTGCTTGTGAAGTTAATCGCAAACAATTTTATATTTTCATGAACAGTGAGGTTCTTAGCAAAATTTTAACCAAACCGTGTCTCGATTGCAGAACACGAAGACTGGTCTTTGAAAATTGACACCAACAATAAGCAGGAACAATCTCAGAAGAATATTATAAATTGTGTATGTGGAATCAGTCAAAGATTATTTTCTAGTAAGAGGATTGACCCAACTAATGGATCTAGCAGATTTGATGTCAACATCAGAAGTGTAATATCTTTTTGCGAACTTGGTTTTGGTCATACGTCACTCGAGAATTTCGCATGACACATGAATATGCCGCCTCCCCTAGGAAAACTAGCCTATGAGGAGATTGTTAATGTAATTCATCCATGCTATGTAAGGCACCAGAAGAAATTATGTCGAAAGAAGCACTTCAAAATCAGAACAAAAAAGAACCTAACGATATCATTTCTTCTTTCGAAGGTTAATGGCATAGGCATGGATATGTCTCATTCAATGGGGTTGTTTCGTGTATTGAAAAGGGTAATGATAAATTGATTGACATTGAAATTAAAACTAAACAATGCAAATCATGCATATTCTGGGGGAAAAAAGACACTCCTGGGTATAACCGATGGAAGGAAACTGATGTATGTTCCATCAATCATCATGGTTCCGCTTCATTGATGGAAACATGTGGCACTCTTGATATTTTTAACCAATCAATTCAAAAACGAAACCTGTGCTATACACTGTTTATCGGTAACTCTTCTTCATATCCGTCGATTGTTCAAACAAATCCCTATCCCGGGAAAGAGATCCAGAAAAGTGATTGCATAAACCACGTCCAGAAGCGTGTTGGCACAAATCTACGAAATTTGCGGAAGAATCTGTCGAAAAAAAGGAAAAAGGTTATCTTTGCAAGAGGTAAACTCACCAATGCAGCAATGATCTATATTCAAAACTGTTACAGATTAGCTATTAGACAGAACACATATTGTCTGTACCTAATGAAAAGAAATGTTAGTGCAATAAAACCAGATGAAGAAAGACACAAATGTTGTAATCGCTGACTCCTGGTGTTCCTTCTGGAATAATTCAAGAAAAGTGAAGTTCGTACTGAATCTTCCCAAAAAAATCAAAAATGAGCCAAAAATTATTTAACTGCTTAAGAGATGATGAATTTCTCAAGAAAGGTTTGCATGGGAAGACTCAAAACTTCAACAAGTCATTTAACGGTAGACGCCAAGACCAAAATTTATTTATAAAGTCATCGGAAGGAGTTAGAACGAGGCCAAATCCTTTTGCGTGCATTCCGTAAAAATTACTCCGACAAGAATAACGAAAAATTTATGAAACAGGTGGTTTTTGAATTGTACACTTGATATTTTTCTATAGTTTTTATGTAGTATATGGACAGTTAAAAAACAAAGGTTTTAGTGTATTTTCCGGAAACTAATTTTCTCCGCCAAAACTCAAATTTTAATATTCTGCAGAAAATAAAACCTGAAAAGTTCATCCGTTTTTCTTTAAATTTTCTTATACATGTCCATGTCCGCTATAAATTTCATTTACAACAAAAAAGTAATTATTTGAATTTTGGTAAAAATATGATACCGCTTAATTCAAGGTGTCATAGCTTTAGAACAATTCATTGAATTGACTAGAAATTTATAGGGCATATGGAAAAGGGGTCTAAAAACAAGCTACCAAATTATCAAACAGAACTAATAAAATTTAAGTTATTTACCACAAAAAATGCCACTGAAAAAAAAACTCATTATGCGCATAATTAGAATAATAATAATATACATATATTTTTTTTAATGTATAACCATCACGGTTATAATATCTGAAAATATGAGTTTCATTGCATTGAACGTTTTATTAAAATCACTAGGGAACCACTTTAAAACACAGAAATTTTGCACGTCTTTCTTGGGAAATATTAGAAATAACATAAAATTTAGTATCACATAATTAGCGGACCAGGCATCATTTTTTTTTGAAAATTAAAAAGCGCGTCAAGAAGTTTAGCGCGAGTGCTTCGATATCGATGTGATAAAAATCGAAAGAGGAAATTAAACTATTATTATATTATATTCTTATTGATGTGGTTGTTACCAACAATGCAGCAGTGATTGGTTCATTAACTTCAAACTCTTCAACTCACATAGCGCAAGCTCTGGAAATGTTAACAGAGTACTGCTGTTTGATAACATAATTAAAACGTTCGAAAAATAGCTGTTACTCAGAACTTTTATTAAAACACAAAGGTAATTCCAAAGACACGAAAATTAATGAAAAAAATTACAGGCAAACTTAAAAGGGTTAGGCTACTAAAAAAATTTGAAAAATATCGATTTTCAAATGTTGCATAATTTTAAACCTTAATTATTGTAGATTCCAAAAATGTATATATCGATATGCAAAAAAATAATAGAAACCTTGAAAATTTCATTTCAGCAAGGTAAGTTTTCTTTCCCCTGGTAACGCTCATAGCAACGGCTTATTGAGGTTAAAAAATTAGGTTTTTTAGGACATTTTACAAAATCTAAACGTTCGACTCAATATAAGCTTATTCTTTATAAGTTTTCCAGCGTTTTAAATGCCATAGTTTGGATAAAAACTGTCGTTAATTACATTTATTACATTATATGTTATGTTTTTAAAAGTGTAAAATATTAAAAATGGGCTCTGCAGATCGAAGAAATAAACTCAGAAGCAAAAAACGTAAATGCTATATATTACTAGCAGATAGAAGTCACCTGTCTCCTAGTAATAATTCAAGTTCCAATAATTCACCGCCTCCAACAAATACTTTGTCTACCACACCATCATCATCT
>JAUZNK010003325.1:0-10972 GCA_035046665.1 Euphysa ruthae | reverse complement strand
TGAAAATAAGGCTTTGGCTTTTCTTGTGCTTATCCCTGCTATCAATACCTGTTGTTTAAAATATTGTGGTATGCAGTGAATTTTTTTTTTTTTTTTTTTTTAATGACGTTCTTAACTTTTATTTTGTAAATTTTTTATTGATAGTGAATAGATACTTACTTACTAAAATGGAAAATAAATTTCCGCCAGAGGTGGAATTCAAACTCGTGAGCTTTCGTTTCGTGGTCAAACGTCCTACCACTGTGCCAACTCCTTGATATAAATTTTTTTATTAGCCAAACAAAATACAAATCTGTAATAGGTACCAGAGCTTTATTAAGTGTAAAGTACTACTGACTTCTATAATAGGTACCATATGAAGTACTACCAAATTCCACCACGAGTTTTTGTCAAAAAAATAAAGACCATGATAACTTATAATTTTTTATTTCTTTACAGCCAAGCGTAGAAAGTATTTTTTAAAACTCGTATTTTATTGCTAAGCTGCATTTTATTTTTTTACTTCTTTATTGCTACGTTATTTTTTTGCGATTTTATTTCTAGTACAATGAATTTTATAATGTAGTTATATGCTGCATAGATACGCTTGTACTAAGGTTAGACCGAGACGAGTGACATGTATGAGGTTTTAACTCATACCTATATGCACTTGCTTGAGTTCTCGAAACCTTTGTTTCTATATAAAAATAATGGGTTAAGCTTATAAGTAAAACTAGCTTAACCTAAAACAGGTGATTGAAAACTTACGTAAAAAAAGTTACCAATATTTTCACTTCCAATTTATCAATCTACATTAAATATTTTTTTCTCGTTGTTATCTCGTTATTATTTCTTGTTCTTTATAATCATATTAATCATAGATGTAATTTCTAGCGGTTATTGAAGCGCATTTCAAAAAACGCATATGTCTGTATTAGCCATTCAACACTGTTAAATTCATTTGATTTAATTCATTCACTGCTTTTTGACTCGATTACCTATGCTAATAAAGTTTCTGTGTTTTCAACATTAATTTCTTGTAAATTTATTTGGAAGATTTCTACAAATAGGTTTTTCATTTAAATGCCAAGGTGATAAAGACGATATACATTTTATAAAATTGCTGCGCAACATTTCCATAGAATGAATTTTCGAAGAAAACCAGAAAACTAATATAAGAAAAATCAAGTTTTGATTTTGCAATAATTATGATCTATTAACAATTTTTTTTTTTTACGAATTTGGGACACAGAACGAGGACAAACATAGACCACCTAAATTCTGCTATGTTTCCCGAAATTAGATGGTGGTTTCACTGTAAACGCAGCCATCATGTGGGCTCGAACCAAATACCATTATACTACGGCTTCTTAGTTCGGCACCTTAGACCACTGCTCCACGGATCTACTAATGAATGGAAATATTATTAAACAATAAGAATGAGTAATATAGTATCTGGATAAGTGAATGAATGGGTAAGTTAGGATGTGTTTTAAAAATTTGACTTGCTAACTAAGAAATTGAATTTTACCATCTTTTAGGTTAATTAATGATGAAAATCATTATCTTAAATTTGAAAATTTGCATATTTAAATTTGAAAATCATTTTCTTTTTCAACTTCGCTTTAATAGTAATTTTTGTTTCGATGATCAAATCACTGAGAACTACTATTTCTCGGAAACTTATTCTAAATAATTTCCTATCTATACCATAAAAAAAGTGTAATGAATTTTTTCAGTTACAATGTAAACATAAAGGTTGTCACTAAACTACAGTAATTGAAATAAAATTAAAAATAATAAATAGATGAAGATTAGCTTTCATATCTGAAGTGCCCTTAAAAAAAGAACACATGTGCTTAAAGACAAAAACTATGACATCACTTTTAAGAATTTGATCTATTACTTTTAATCTATATTACTAACGTTTAAAAACGAGTTGGTTAAAACAAAATCAAACTTTTTGCAACTACAACTGGATGTAGAAGTGAAATAAAACGTCTTGCTAAAAGCTGGAAAAGCTCCATCAACCACTTTCATTTGGACATCTGATGAATCAAAATCAGGCTTTATTATGTTCTCCAAGCATTTAAAAAAGTTAGATTTTGCATTTCTTTTCCGCTGTTTCCCATATTCTGATAAACAAACAGGATATGCTTGATTTTCGTGTGAAAAAAGTTATCAAATCAAGATCACCTTCCTTTGATTTGCAAGCTATGTTAAGGCTGGAATAAAGGGTTATGTTGTCGTAAAATGAGACATATTTACTGCATAGGCTTTCTGAGACAAAGGTTTGTTGTTGAACTTCTCTTTTTTGCTTTGCTTCTCTCACTGATAAAGATGACGAGTCACCCATCACAATTTTTAAACTTAACTGAATAATCCTCTTCTTCTTCCGTGAAAGGATTTCCAAGCGCCAGAAATGTACTGATGGAGTCAAAGTCACAGCGAAATTTCCTCTCGTATTATCAGTATCTTCGTGGTGATTGCGATTGGTTGAATTAATGTTTTCAACGTCTTAACAAATCTGCTCCTTAACAGGGCCTGATATAGACCATCTTAACAAAGCGTTTGAGTTATTCAAAATATCGATTACTCCTCCTTCGGTCTTTATCAGATTGTTGCTTGTTCATGTTCTTGATCTACTCCAATGTTTGAAAATATATTACAGTGATTTTTAACTGTGAAGTTGTCTTTTTTGAAAATCTCGAAAATAGAGAGGTACAATGAAGGAACTTGCTGAAGATCTTTTTTAAAAACAGATATCCACCCGTCTTAATGGGTATGATCAAGAGAATTTCCATGGATTTATATCTTCTACATTTGTTAAAAAGTGCAGAAAGTCAAGCATTTGCATTTCTTTTGCAGCTATGCTCCTTTCATTCCTAGTAGTCTTCAAATTTAACTTGGTTTTCAAAAACAACTCTTGCCATTTTTGAAAAAACTGCAAGAGATAGCTGGTGTCCATCCAGACGAAAAACTTTCAATACTGCCAGTCGTTGTGATGTTGGCCTTTTCATATGCTTTCTGCCAAATCAGGACCTTCCAACCAAGCTCTAATTGCACTTAAGTAGGCCATTTCATTATAAAGTAGACCCATCACCCATAGCACACTCTTATATCTTTCTTCGTACATCCAATTGACTTGTTTTCCGAGAGCATATACAGGTTGGTCTGCAGCAATGACAGTTATATGGCCAGGAATAAGATTGCCGACAAGTTCCTATATCGTAGTTATTCAGTGATCAACCATTGCTGCTGAGTTGACAGATTCATTAATAAAGTGTAAAAACGTTGAATTTGTTTTAAGCATCACAAATGACGTCTTGTTTTCAAGAAATGCTGAAAATTAAATTCATCCTCCCAAGTTGTCATCAAGCTTCAGCTGAGAAAGTTTTTCAGGCCATTCTGTTATTCCTTGTGGCTTTTTTTTTAATACAGGACTTTCGCATGGCAATCTGTTAGCTGGTTCTGATTTTAGGTCTTTAGGCGGGAAAATATGAGTTTATGATTCTGGTAATTTTAGAGAGCTTCTGCTTGAGCTATCAGATCTTCTTTATTCAAAGCGAGACTGGTTTTCAAATTCTTGTGGATGCTGGACTATTGAAATACTAGTTCCGTGAATTTGTGCAGTTGAAGAAGATGGATTATGGTCAATACTTTTCAATGACTGCTAAAGTGAAAAGCTCTATCCTCTCTCACAGTTATTTCTGACAAAGCTATTATCCGATTGTACGAAATACTCAACTCCTTGGAAGCAAGACCGGGTACTATATTTTTACCTCTTTTTCTGGAATTAATAAACAGACCAATAAGAGCTGAAAGCATTGGTTCATTTTGATTTAATGACGTATGTTGTCACTTTTAGATTGCCTTTCTGTTTTCACCGAGTTGAAACAAATTAACTGAGAAAGATTGAGTGCCATACCTTTAGCGCTATCAAATAAGCAATTGTAGCTGTAAGCACTCTCAAAAATTAATCCAATAAGCTGTAACAGATGTGGTGGAAAAATTACCATAAATATTTCTTCCACTGAAAACATGTGCTTTCGTATTATATTAGCGGCTTTGCAAATAATCATACCTTCACTTTCACTAGAAATATTAAATGCTTCTCAAAAACACCTTTTCCAATACCACAATTTAAAGTTAGCAATATAAACTTTCCTTTTCTTTGCTTACACAAACCGTAACCTCTGCTAGAACTTGATTTTTCAATCCAGTAACATTTGCACATTCTACATGCTGATCTGTTGATCTAAGTTGCCGGAGTTTTCTCGAAACAGTGGAAACAAATATTTCATCATAATATTTCTTCGTTGTAAACGACTTCTGACAAAGAAATACCTGAAATACAGAATAAAGGAAACCTAAAAATCACAACCAATAATTGGGTAATATGGAATAAATTGAAAGATAAATTGAAATGAAATTAAAGCTTGGCTCAGATTTCTAGGCTCGTTTATTAACACAAATTGATATCGTTTTTCAAGTCTTTATACGAAGGGAGCTTTTTTGTTTAAAATTGTTACAATACCGAGATATGGCCTTAACCTTTAATAAAAATGTAAAAGGGTAACCAAAATTGCTCGTAGATAATTCAACTTGAATTGCATGAAAATTTTAAAAAATAAAACGGTGTGTTATTATACATGGAAATGCATGTTTTATGAAATACCGCTCTCTCCTTTAAAAATACGTTTCAAAGGTCTTGAGTTTCTTTAAACTTCTCACAGCGAAGTTTGAGGGTTTTTGGAAGGCTATCGATAGATTCATATTTCAGGATCAAAACCTAAGATACAAGTACTCTTAGGATAACCAGAAAAAGAATATAATGAAATAATTATCACATTTATTTTGTATATAGGAAATAATCATCTTATTAAGTAATTTCAAGCAAAAATAATTCTGCACCATTCTTTCGATCGCGTTTGTTTTCACTGTAGACTTTAATCCAGTGTATTGAGGGGTCAATTTGAGAAAAAGCGAAAAAAAGGTAGTCCTCCAGAAAGATGGCTGACAGCTGACGCACTAGAATCGATGACTGGCAACAGGGAAGAATGGAGGAAAAATGTGAACGTGTGTGCAAAGTCTCAGGGCTGGCAGTAAAGCAAAGTAGATAATCCAATTTAATTTTAATAGAGATTATTTAACACAAATACCTGTTTTGGTTATAGGAGATATCAAGTCCTCATTTCTACCTGTTTGAAATATCAAATACAAACTCTAATTTACATCTGTTGTACTCGTTAATTCTTCGGCTGAAAACGATTCAAATTCTTTAGCCAGTCTGAAATAAGCTTGTCTATTTTAATTTCTAAACCAAAAAAATAAACATATAAAGTAAGTAGAATCATAAACTGTAACATTCCGATAAGAAAAAAAAAAAAACTTTATTTTACAGGTTTGATTATCTTTCTCAAGCGTACCAAAAATTCACTCAAAGATGGCGACGGATAATTTTCATACAATGACTTTAATGTGTTTTGAAACTAATATTAAATCGTCTTCCTAACGTTATATCACACTCTGGAAATTGCGAACACCAAAGTTTCTCCTTATTTTGATGACATCATCAAAGACATTTTGACTGCTCATATCTTCTGAGCTGTTGATTTTCTATACCAAGACCTTAATGTGTTTTGGATTCAGTATGAAATTATCTTTCTAACTTTATAACTTGGTAATAATTTGTTTCCCTTGAAAAAAGTGCTGGCGTGTTGAAAGTTCAGGATGTGATTATTGGACATTGTTCGTAAGTTTCATACTTCTTTCACAATTTGAAGTATTGTTACATATTTAATACTAGCAGACCTCACTAAATGAATGAATGTCCACAAAAAAATACTTACAGAAATATGTCAAAAGTTGTTTTATTCATATCTAGTTGTTAAAATATAGTTTAAAATATAAATACAACAACATGAAATTATATGAAGGGTTAAAGATTGGAAAACTCGAACTTATTTCATTATGTAGAAATATCGCACTTTTTGGAACACGATTTGGCAAACGAAGCTCACTTAATATAAATGACAGATTTGAACAATGTGTTACTTTTTAATAGTAAATTTTATCTTATTTGTTTGGTATTTTTTAGCTTGTTGATAAAAAACTAATAAATTATTTAAGTATTCGGGAAGTCTTGAGCACGGTAACAAACATACCAACTGGATCAAAATTATCAAAAGAGATGAAGATTTGCAAAAAATTTAATTCATTCAAACATAATGTAAAGAAGGCATAAGAATCTACAATAAATAAGCTGTATTTCTTTGCATCAGGCAAAGAAATATAGCTTTTGACCGCATTGGAGTCACACCAAGCCTTATTAACATAAGTTTCAGTTGGAACAAAAAACAGTCAGCTTAATACCTATTAGATATTTTTCAAGAAGTGAATATTACTGATGATTGAACTGAAATCCAGCAAAATGAAAAAATTCTGTTTTATGTTAACAACGAGTGAAGAATACGTTTGCAAGAAACATAAGTTTATAAATGTTACATCTGTGTTGTGTGTCCATGGTGCTTTTTGATCTGCTCCTCATCATAATACACAAGTATTTGCAATGCATGAGCAAATCCAACAAAGAGTTGTAAACTTTAAAACTGTAAAAAAGCAATAAAAAACTTAACATCTCTTTATGCTGAGCTTATTGCAACATATCCAAAAAATGAGCTTGAATGGTGCTCCTCAAATTGCACCACAAATTCCATATGAAACGCTTTTTTGCGGTGCTTTTAACGTTTTTCGGACATGACCAAACAACTCTTTTTTTTTAGACACTCAAAAAACATGTTTTATAGACGTTCAAAAAACGAAGAAAAAAGGCTCAGATTTTTTGATTTATTAAAAAATATTTTTCTAATCTTTTTTTTTAATTAATTAGAATAAAAATGAATAGCTATACCCAAACTAGTAAAACTGCTATCAATTTTTAAGGACAATCCGTTTGAGCAATACAAAGAAAACCTGTAAAACACAAATGAGAAAATCTGTGGTTGATTTTTTGCTAATTACAGAAAGTTTAAAAAATACCTGTTAAATACCGTAAATCTTCTAATTATATTTAACTTAAGTTTGTATTTTGTTTTATTCCTAAAATTTTATTGCGTGTTAAAAAGAGGGAAACTTTTATTTAATAAGCTCTTACACAATTCCGAGAAACAATGGAATTCCTTGTAATCATAATGAACTTCGAAAGTTCGAAATCAAAAAATATTTAAAACGAAATCGATATGAGATAAAAAAAGTTAAAATCGGTATCAAATTGAAATATGTTATAAAAATATCACAATACTACGTGAATGAGACGGCCCTAGTCGAAAAAATCAAACAACGCCAGGAGGATTATATGACAGTACATAGCAAATGAAATTTAAAAAATGATTTTCTTGAGTTGTTTATCTTAGAATTTTTAAAACGCTGGATTTCGGGGAATTCATAAAAGAATTCCAGGGAATGTCGTTGGATTCCAAAGAAGTCAAAAATAATTTCCCGTTCCCATTCCCCTTTTATACATAGTCCGTATTCATGCAGAAATATCGGCTTACTGCTAAATATAAGTTTACAAAAGTAAACTGCATGATTGCAAACCATTTATATTTAAACAGGCATATCCAAAGCGAATTTAGTACTAGCATACCGATATGGCCGCCGAAATTATTAAGCCTAGATAATCTAAGCTAAATATACATACATTTGAAAATAATGGCTGTATGTAAATCTTGTCATTGACGATGACAGCAGCAGGCTCAAATAATTTCTTGATGATATTCTACTGACCAAACCTCTTGAAAATATCGGAAATTCAGACAAGATATTTGTTCAATTGGTTTTTTTGGATTAAATCGCAATCAGGAGTTAAAATTCAGAAACGGTCAAAGTTAACGTACTGAAAACGCATTTAAATCAATTTATTGAGTCAAATACATTCTTACACACATGTTTTTAGAACGTTGTGTGCACAACTGGGTTACAGTAACAATGTATGTTTAAAAAATCATTTCATAATAGTTATGGCTTTTGGCTATTTCCATATTCGTTATAATTTAATTTTCATAGGTTAATTCAACACAAGCCACGAGCTTTAGTGAGCCAATAACTAAATTTGCAAGAGTTTTTAAAACACTTCTAAAAAAAATTACCGATATAAATTGAAAATTCGCATTTGTCATTTGGAATGTTTAAGGTCTGTGGTAGAAAGAACAAATAATAATATCGAAAGATATCACAGCCGGTAGAATATAGCAAAGCTAATTCAGCATAGCTACATCTTTGTGTTACTCCATCAGAGTTACTAAAAATCTTCAAGCAGTACAAATTAAGCATATCAACGGGGTTATAGTACTAGCGCGGAAATGAAAATGGCAATGGTTAAAACAAAGTAAAATAAAGATAAGTTAACAACGTATTTCCAACTCATTTGTATTTACAACTTGGATCCAACAAATAGTTTTCGAAGTAATTTATTACAAAAGGGCCCATGGGCTTGTTTCTGTTGTACTTAGAGCTCCAATTTGAGCTGACGGTAAAGAAAGTCATTGGTTCTGAGGTAGGTTCGAACCCACAGTTCTAGAATCCGGAGATTAATGCCTTATCCGTTCGGCCAGAAAAATCATAAAAGAACTGGTCTTTTAAAAGGAGATTGACTTATATTTTCAATATTTCTTGCTGTTCTTTATGCTACATAAATTTCCCAGAGTAAACAATAAAAAAAACTCAACGAAACTTATATGTGTTTCGATGATACTTGATGACTGCATTTACATATGCAACGCATGCGTCCACTATTTTGCGTGCAATCAAACCTAATTAATTCTATAGAAGCTTCGGGAACTTCACCAATTGTTTTCCGTATTGGTCTCCATTTACCGTCGCTTAATTACCATCCCCATTCTTCTGGAGGAGGAATCACATAATGTGAAATATTTGCTTCAGCCCATATACTTGATTGGCATATTGAATGTTAAACATGTTGCAAAAGAGCATCCTGTGTAGGTGGTATTTCAAGTACCCTATTATATTTGAAAAACAATTCTTTTGTGCTGTATTTACACTTGCTTCAGTACTTTTTTGTCATACAGTAAAACGATAAAACTCTAAACAATGATGAGGTTTTGTCAATTGACAGGGTGATCCATTAAATTGCTGGATGTTTCATTATTTTTTTGGGGTAAGGTTTGATTGTTTTCCAAATAGCATTTTTGTCTTTCTTGAAAAAAGAGTCCCATGTATGTACTTCGATAGATTTTTGGTTAATTGATACTGCCTTAACAACAATAAAATATCCTAGTAACTCTATTTTACTCTCCGTTGACATCAAAAAGAAAAATAGGTTCTTCACCTCTCTATTTTGAAACCAGTTTGTACGATGCTAATACCTATTCCATGAAAAAACCGAGCGACTTAAGTTGACGAAGGATTGTGATCAACATAATGCTCCAATGGTATAGATACCTTTTTTTAAATTCCGCAGATAAACACATTTTTCAGTTTGAACTTGTTTTGTAATATTAAGTCCAAATATACTCTCAATTTGGAATATTTTTTTATAAGTTATGTTTAAAACCATTTGGTTTAGTTTTCGATGAGACTTTTATTTCTAGTTTCTGAATTATACCCAACCTAACGTAGACAGGGATCGATGGCTCGCGCATAGTGTTTTTCATACGTTCAGTATTGCTAGCAATGTTTTATGCATTAAATATACATAATTGTGATAACGTTTTACATTCGTTAGTGTCTGTCAGCTCTTCGCTAAGTTGTTTTCCGTCAGTGTCAGTGACATTAAATTGTTAAATTGCTTGTACCATTACTAGGTAGTACATCAGTAGGTATATCACTACTAGGTAGTACATCAGTAGGTATATCATTACTAGGTAGTATATCAGTAGGTATATCATTACTTGAGTACCCATCGAGGCTCCCTGAAATAGTCATTTTGTAGTCAAAAAGTTCATTACGTATTATTTTCGAAAATTTTTAAAACAGAATGGCTTCTTATTTTTAACTCGTTCCAATTGAGTGTTTGTAAATGTGGTAGCATGATTTACCTTTGTTTTCAACTTACACTCAAAAAGTAGTCTCCTCCGGTAGACTTAAATTTGCAGGTATTCTTCCCAAAGATCTAAATTCTGATACATATTCGACAAACTTTTTATATATCTCCTTGGCATTACAACTAATCTTGTTTAAAGGGCAACGAATTTTACTAAGCTCACAACTTAGACAAATGACACAATAGTCCCTGTTCATGATACCTTGGCTGAAACTATGATTAAAGAAAATTTTTGCGATTTGAGTATATTACAGAAATTTATCAGAAACCTAAAAAGATTTCTATCAAAATAATATTATTACAAGTAAACAAGAATATATGAAATAAAAAAGTTGAAAACTGTAAATAATCATACCTTTTTTTATGTAATATATTCTGCTCATATTACTTTTTTTAGAATTCTAACTAATCTAACTTCCTTTTATTACATATATTCTTTTATTATATTATTCTCACTTTCTCTAACTGAAAAATGTTAATGAAATTTCTTTATAACATTCGAATGAAAAACGTTCGAAAATAAATACATTGATCATATACATTCAATCTACAGACATGTGTTTCGCTGTTCAACAGCTCATCAGTGTAGCTTGGAACACACTGTAATAAAATATAGGTTCATTTTTAACCACAAGCATTTCGCTTGAGCAAATCACTTGTGGCGCGAGTGAACTATAATTGTATATAAGAGTGAGTGAAGTTATGATATATGGACCAGAGTGCTCTAACTATTCGGAAACAGTGGGCTTTGCATTATCGCTAATACAAATTACAAATACTAATTACAAAACCACGCTAACTTTCATGATTATTTACCGTACGATAGCACTCACCCATTACATTGCAAAAACAGCATACCATATAACTTAGCAAAACGTATTATAATATTTGTTACAAATGAAGAACAAATAAAACACCGTCTTCGCGAAC
>JAUZNK010003323.1:0-10975 GCA_035046665.1 Euphysa ruthae | reverse complement strand
TTAAAAAACAATTTACAAATTACACAAAGATGAATCTAAGAAAAAACACGACAATACTCTATCTATTTAAATTTACACATGGTTAAAAGATAAATACTGTGCCCTGTATTTATTCCTAAAAACATGTTAACCTCTGGCAATACGAAAAAATAAATATCCATCTAAAATCAACATATATCAAAAAAAAGAGAGATCAACTTTACAGCTGATTCGTCCATTCTTTGCTATGTTAGATTTATCTCATATTGCAAGAAATGTTTTTTTTTTTACGTTCTTGTAAATTGAAATTCAATTTAGTTTAAGTTTAATTATATTTATAAATAGAAAGTTTTCGATTAGACTTCTAAATTATCTTAAAGATTATCTGAGGCGGTTATTGGATTTTGTTTTGTAGATTGCAAAAATATCAGAAATGGTTGTTATCTTCAGGAAAATGAATTCCTTTTTTTTTAATAATTATAAGACTTATCAACTAATTTTAAAAACATTTGTGTTTGTCAACTCAGGCATTAATAATTATTAAAGAGATAAAACGCATGTCATGAGTTATAAAATTTTATTGAGTGACGTTTCAGGAGTCATGCTGCTCCTATTATCAGACGTTTTATCTCTTTAATAATTATGAATTGATAATAATTATTTTATTTCGCATTAATAATCCTAATGATAAATAAAAGTTTTTAAAAAAATCACTTAATTTGAGCTAAATTAAAGTAAATTCCACAAGAATTTATTTCAAAATTCTTATAAAATAATAAGTTTGATGGTGGCAACATACGTTGTTTCATACAACATCTAGCATATAGTCATTTTTTTAAAAATAATTATTTTGTGACATTGTTCGTTTGATAAAAAATAATAGAAATAACTTACTAAATATTGAGAAAATTACCAGAGTTACCAGAGGATTTTATTTATTGACAAATGATTTATGAGCATTATGAAGCCGATGAAACTCTGAAAGTACATTTAAGAAAAGCACCGAAAAACCCATCCAGAGAACATTAAACAAAACTTTTCATTACCTATAGCTGCTTTTGATGAAAGTGCATCTGCAGCCATTAAAAGTCATTTACTGGCTAGAAGAATGCTGTGTTTGTTGTCTGATTCCAACATTTTGACACCGCAAATCGACTTAGAAATGCGGCGATTTTTGAAGACAACAAATCTTAATTTCTTTTATCATTAGTTGATTGGGTGTAAGCTTTTACAGCCTTTCCAGTGTTTAATTTCACAAGTCAAACCTCTAAAGCTTTTATTACAAAATTGAGATGCACAGCCTAGTTAATGATTAATCTTCTAAATGAAGGATGCGAAAATGAAAACATCAAGGCTCTACAGTGAATCCAATTGAGCGTCACTTCAATAAATGCCAAAAAATGAGTGGAGTTCATTTCCTAGTTAGTCTCAGAGAGGTGAATAGTTCATAGAAAATTTAAGTTTTAAACAGTAAAGTCAAGAAAATCTTAACTTTTTGGGATAAAAAAATTTATATAGAGAGCAGAACAAACAACGTTATTGAAAGACTTCATTGTGAACTGGAATTATTATCAACAGAATTTAAGTGAATGCATGTTGACTGATGACACTAAGTAAGATTCAGTGATGTTGCTTGTTGGTTATATTTCTAAAATATTGTCAAAAAGACCAATTGTGTGCAAAGACAATTTGATTTCCAAAGTAATGAATACTTAAAATTACTCTCACATGGAGGTTTGACCACACCCGGCATTACGAGATTTGGTTTTTCAATCCTTTTCTCTAATGGATTTATCAGAGGAAATACAACAAATTTCAGAAAATAAAAATGTAAAGAAAGTGTCAAAAATGACATTGATGAAACTATAAATTAACACACGAGGAATGGGGAAGATATATTCAATAAGGCATGCTAACAATATGGTTTTCAAAAACAAACAAATAACTACAAATAAATCAGTAGGGAAAGAACATATCAGAGATTTCAAGAACAGGCAAAGAAACAAAGTATGAGAATTGTTTTGTTAACAATTTGTATACTTTTATAGTTTGAGAAACAATATCTGCATATTTATTTACTTTTGAGGATGCATGCTTCACAGTATATATAAGGAAGTTATTTGACTTATTTTAATCAATAACATATATTTTCTATTGGCGTTTTATGCAAATTGTCCGGCCGTGTAAATTAAGTCGCATTGCACATTTCGATAACGTTGCAATTTATGTACTTTTATACATATTTTTTAACGATTTTTAAATTTTAATTTGTAAATTATTTCAATGAAGATCGGCTGGGATCCTGTGAAACTCTGAGTATGAAACAAAAGTTTATTTAATCATCTCGAATATATATATACATATATATATATATGAATATATATAACCTTTAAAACATAAAATTAATATTAACTTACCCGGCTCCAAGATTGATTTCATGAATAGTAGTGCGACACAAACTGAATGTGTTACTTTTCTTCAACATCTTCTTAAATGAGCAAGGAGAGTTTGTAGTGTAGTCTTTACAAGGTGTAAATCTAAATCCAATATCACCTAAATTTGGTTTATGGGGCACTGATCTGGGTATATTGCTTTCTTCTAAAGTAAAATATTTCCAAGTGAGTATTTTTTCCTCTCTTCTCTTTCGCTTAACTTGTTCAGTTGAAAAGTTAAAATAATTTTGTTAATTAGTTAAATCAGGTTTTAAATAATAAAAATTGAAATAAAAATAATTATAAATATATATATGAAAAAATAATTATAAAAACTTTTAATTTAATGAGCAAATCAGTTCTTTGAACTCTTGTTCCTGGCCCTTAAGTTGCCAAATATCTGTACTTAATTGTCGTATACTAAATTTAAATAATTTTTTATCTGTTGAATTTTTCCAATCATCAGTTTAAATGTATTACGATTTTTGTTTGCACATATTTGTAGATGAACCTACGATTTCCACATTAATATGTTCGAGGTTAAGTTTTGTGCATTTATATGCCTATGTTTTCGAGGTTATTCTCTACTAAAATCAATTGTTTCTGTTTTCGATACTTTCATTCTCTTTTTCAGTGAATTCTTTTGTTTCCATAAGACCTGCCTCAAGAATTTGAAATTTTAAATTCAGACATAACTAGGGCTACCTATAGAAGATCATATACAAAATTCTCTCCGCGTACAGCTGGTATACTGTTTAAAGAAAATCCGGTCAGTAACTCAATCATATGTTTAGAAATAGGAAATAGAAACATTATTATTCGATTAAGTTGTTAAATGCTGACTGTTTCTGCTTTGCAAATAAAAATAGGGTTGCGAAATTTTTAATTAAATTTCTTTACGGGTGTTCGGAATAACATTAAAAGGAATCATTTTTTTCAAAAAAATTTCTAAAGTTAGCTAAAACGTTGAATTATTTTATAGTTTTTCTCCAGTCGTGCATGAATTTAGATCAAAAAGATCATTTCATATGTTTCAGTACTGCAGTTGTTTGGTTAATAATAGACAGCTTTATCTAGAAATCGATAAATTCTTTTTGCCCCATTTTCAAAATCCGTCATTGATTGATTGATTGATTGTGTTCGATTATGAACTTTTTTAATTCGAAAGAACATCTGAATGATCTTATCATCGATTCAGGCAGCGGCTCAATTTAAAGCTCAATTTAAATTTCGTTATCGATTGTTGCCGTAGCGCAAATGGGAGTTTTAAACTGAGCGAGCCGCTGCTCGAATCAATGATAAAATTAATCAGATTTTCTTCAGAACTAAAATGTTTATAATCGAACACAATCAGCTCCCATTTGTGATACTGCAACAATCGATAACTATGTTTTTTTTCTGTTAAGTGGATTTGACCCCACGACATTTTCCATTACGATGTAATATCAACAGAAAATTTGCTGCCGCCAGGACACACTGCCTTAAATTATATCTTTGAATATTATATCTGTCACAAACAAAAAATCATGATCTGGATAGCCTAGCACGTAAATGCATATTTAAAGGTTTATAATAACTTACCTACTACACATTCCCTTTCACCACGTATTATGGTATTTTTAAGAAGCTGAACGACTAATTTTGCTGTAGGCTGAGCATTTATCCGCTTTGCTTTTTCTGGAAGTAAACAAGATTTAGCAGAGTGGGCTATAAAAATTCCGAACGTTGGCGAAGTCTCGTCCTCATATGTAGTATCATTGGATAGTTTTGATAACGTAGTATTTATCGTTAAATTTAATATGATGAGATAAACCGCCAGTTTTTTAATTTTGCAAGAGCAAGTATCGCAATGATCTTTAAAGCAATATTTCATTTCTTTCATTGCTTAGTATCACCCATCTAGGGAATTACCAGACCAAGTTTTTCTTGATGGACACGTTTAAAAGCAGTCCTAAAAATAATACGAATACCGTCTTTATACATATGTAGGCAGGATTTTAACACGATTTTAAACATACAATTAAAACATTTTGACTGTCACCTTAGTTTGGGCCAAAATGAACCAACTTCCCAAACAAGGGTATATATTTAAAATGGTTGTATTGATATGAAATACGTCATTTTAAAATATAATCATGATGGTGATAGCTTTTATATTTAATGTGGGGAATCAACAAATTGCCGAGACTATATTTCCAGATGGGCCCACATGGAGGTTCTTGGAGTAATTAGAACGCCCATTTGCGTATATGAATATCGCTCAACCAAAAAACTCCACCAGTTTGAGATAGCGTTGCATTACGCAATAAGTTTTGCTCAAAAACTCAGAGATAACATGGAAATAAATTTCCGCCAGATGTGGGAGTCGAACACGTAACCTTTCGCTCCGGAGTCAAACGTCTTAACACTGTGCCAACTCCGCCATTTAGGCTAGGGATCATGAATTTGAAATGCCAAAAGTTTGGTACCATGACCCAAATTTTAACTAATGATAGGGACCTAATTTTCCTAAATATGGTCAAATGGAGTGTTAAAAAGAAGGGCAGCAATGGAACAATCATCTGGTAAACTGTCAACCACAACTAAATTTAGATGCGTGGCGCAGTGGTCTAAGAAGCCAAACTCCGGAGACCGTAGTGATTGGAGCCCACTTGATGACTGAGTTTAAGGTGAAACTACTCACAACTTACCTTCTAATTTCGGGCATATTATCAAAGTAGAATTTAGATCTTGTATTTAGATTTTGAATTTAGATCTTGTCCTCGCCCTGTGTACCAAATTCATATTACATGTATTTATAAAAAAAAAATGAAAAAGATCTGAGAGGACTGGTGAGTTAAGTAACATTCTGTTTCCTGATTACAGCATGGTAGCAAAATCAAAAATAACATTCAAATTTAATGGAAAGAAACAATAACATCGATTTATCATTACTAAAACGGCAAACATATCCGTTATTATAAAATCATTGTTATAAAATCTTCGCAAGTCATGGAAATGAGCACAGCGATAAGAAATCTAATGGATTTATGTCAAAGCGAATTTCAGATTCACGATAAGTGTAATAAAAGGCTACACGTGCAACTTGTCCTTCAATCAAGATGAGGGAACAAATAAAACAAGAATCATGTAAGGGACCATTCAAAAAGTACATACTCTCAAAGGGGGAGGGGGTACTTCAAAAGCGTTTGAATGCGTAGAGAGGCAGTGTGGTTTTCAAAAAACATACGTACGCCTATAATTTTTTTTTTTCTATATTTCTATTTTTTTACTTATTAAGTAGTAAACTAAACTTTCTCGATAGTTAATTTTTTCAAAAAAACGTGTTTACTCAAACAAATATCTGAAAATTTTTGCACATATGAGAATGTTAGTGATCTTGCGATCTTTCGAAATCTAACAGAATGCAAAAATTGTTTAAGCAATTCTTCTATAAAAAATGTGTGAAACTTTCATAGAATACATTTTACAATGGGTGAGGAGGCTCAAAATTGATTAATTCTAAATGCACACACTTTTTGAATGGCACTTAATCTCCCAATTTTGGTCAGCAAACCTTGAAAAGTTTCAATCGGAAGTGGTCAACGTGTTTCAGTGAAAGTTCTAACAGACATATATTGTTTAAATCCAGCTGACCGTAAAACAAGTTGGAAGGTCAAAGAAAAAATTCTGGAAAAATTTTGAAATGAATTATTATTCGTTACGGTGTCTTGAATCAAACCCAAATCGTTAGCTGAAAAGTTTGATTACTCAGAGAAGTGCATTTATGAAAGCTAACAAATGTTTTGTAATAACTGAAGCTACATGATTGGTTTGAGAGGATTTTGACTAATTTCTATCGAATGAGAAAGAGTTTCTATCGCCACACACTGACGAAAATTTAACTGTTGATGATAGACCAGCTCCTACTAGTTTAACGACCTTCTTAACAGGTAATTAAATTTTGATTCTTTCTATGAAAATTGTTTTAGTTCACACTAAATTAAAAATATATTGATTTAATTAATTGATTGATTGATCGAGTTTTTCAATGTGACCTATGCGAGTTATTAAGACGCAATGCAACTTTTCCATAACATTAACACGAATTTTACTTGTTGCATTATTTCATTAAATCAAATATTTGACACTGTAATAAGTTGTTCTTGATTATAATAGTTTGTATTAGTAGGTGTATAGCAGACAAAGTCTCATAAGATGTCGGACGAAATGCTGCGTTATGTCGATTCGCTGTCCATGGTTATACTCCATTCATTTTTCAAAACGGTAGTTTCTGACAGCCAAGCACATTCCAGTTGAATGCGGACTACATAGCGTGACAGACATAAATATAATAATAACAATTCATTCAAGTCTAGGCAATTCATGCTTTTACGATAAAGTAAGTAAGATCGAAACCGTGCACGTTGAAACTGCGCAACAATTGACGCTTCAAAAGTTTCCTTTGCCATTGACGCGGAAATATTTCATGATGTACCTGCATACTTTTGGTAGGATAACTTCGATTATAAAAATAAAAAAAAAAGAAGGCAGTATCCACTATACTCAAGTTTCAGAATGCTACTTATTTGGAAATTATTACTAAATCTAAATGGATACAAGGTTCACCAGCTAGTTTCACGTTTCCTTAAGTGGAAAAGAAACCTCCAAGAAAACAGTTCTAACCTTCTTATCAGCTATACGAAATCAGATAACTGATTATAGTACAGTGTTATAATACATTATAAATTTTGCAGTATTAAATATACTCATATTTCGTTTGTACTCGGATAGTTCAGCTGTTAAGACATCCTACTCCCAACCGAAAGGTTCCGTTTTCTAATACGGGTATCGCTCACTCAGCGTATGAGTATAAGTCTCGCTATGGTACGATAAGTTTATAGCTGTCTCTCTAAGCTGATATTTAGGTAAGCTAAAATGTGAGCTCTAAGTAAGCCAAAATCGTGGGAGATTTTTCATTCTCAAATAAAACCAACATTAAGTTTCTTTGTTGTTTACAACATTTTTGAGGAATGGTTTTGAGACGTTTTCTTATTACTATCTAAATAGTTTTTAGGAAGAAAAACTTCTATTTAACTACCATTTTTTTTAGAGGAGTATGTATTTGCAATAAATACGTAAGTAAAATTTTTCTACAATTTAGAATATAAAATAATATGATTACATGTCGTGTGTTAATTTTTTTTCCTGGCTCTTTTTTTGGAGACAACCTACTATCCAGGCAATGTAAAAATAAATTTTAGATTTTACATAGATGTTTTTGCGATCAAAAATACCTTGACGTTTTACAACATTGTAATGGACAGCGATCAAATTTTAGTAAAACCGAAACTAAATCAATAATATATTTCAAATCTTAAAGCTGTCTGACATGGTTCTTTGGTAATTTATTAATTTGTTACTGAATTAACTACTTTTAATTTCTGTGTATAATTTTCTTTCTTGGTTCCTTCTCATCTGAAATTTTCAGCTTGATGCTTATTATAATGCAATTTCCAGGGTGTTGGCATGATGGAATGAAATTAAATTATTTTTTAAAACGGAATTGAGTAGCGAATTTAGCATATTTCTCTCGTCAGTAACTCAAATCACCAAAGTGTTGAGACCATGGAAAGGGTATCCAGTAAAAATTGCGAGCATATTCGTTATTAGTGCTTAAAGGTTATATGTGTTATCTCTTAAACCTCTTTCTTTTTTTTTTGGCATTTTAATTTTTCCTAAAAAAGAGAAAAAGATTTTTTTTTTTTCTTTTTTTTTTTTTTTGTTGAAATTTTGTTTAAAAAGTTTTGATTTTATAGCCGACCAGATTAGCTCCGTCAGTTTCTTAAAACCAACGCAAGTTTGCATTCTGATTACATTTATGAGAACTTTTTGTAAAACTGTATTTAATCATATAAATATCCAATATTATAAATACCATTTGTACCTCCATCTAAGCAAAAAATGCAAAAAATTTTGCTTAAAACATGAAATTATACTCAAGGTGTTATTTGTTCGAGATTTTAGAAAAAGTCATATTAAAATTTTTAGGACTAACTTGGATAAAATTTAAAACTACGAAATGTTTCTTGTTACTAAACGAAGTAATTGTATAGAATATAAACTTTTTGCATACCAACTTATTAACAAATTTTTACATATCAACTTTCGCCAAAAGGGAGAGCCATTTTCTTATTAAAGAAATCGTTTCTTTAATTTTTCATGGTTTCGATTGAAGTTTCGGACAAAAATTTGTTACCAAAGGTCAACGAAATTAGATTTTTTATAAAAAAAAAAGCTATACCATTATCCAATTTACTTGTGATTTACTGAACGCGCAATCTGCAAACGCATTTATATATCTTTTTAGCTTAAGAAACTACGGTATGTCATAGACTACAGTTAGTCATTTGTAGCAAATTTAAAAAAATATTCTATTTTCAAAAAAGTTTTGCAAATTTCGCGAATATTGAAAAACTTTTCTGTAAATATGGTGAGAAATATAATATGGTGATAAATTAAGTATTCTCGTAACAAACATTTCCTATAGATTTTCACACATTCTTAGTTTTAACTTTGCATTCGATATTCGCAGTAACGATTATTCAGAAGTTATATTTGTATAACTTTGAGATAATAGAGGTCTAACCATGATTAGCAAACAAAGCAGGAGCCGTTTGGAAAGTAAAATCTCTATATAAACAGTATATACAATACATTTATTAAATGGACGAAAACAGGGTGAATATCATTTAAGTGCTGGTTGATAGTTAAAACTCTGACAGAAAACTAAAGGAAACAAAGGGAAACTATCAACATTGCGGTTGCACATGAGCTTCTTCGTCCAGTCGCAGTCGAAAAAAAATGAATATTGTGATGAAAAATTCAAAAAATTAAAAGACCAAGAACTACCAAGTCTATAACAAAACTCCGGAACCAACGTCACAATCAGCACTTGAAGATTTAATTTAAGGTTATTAATTTGACTTTTAATTCAATTCAATCCAAATTTATGTTAACGTTAGTAAAATAGTAAAAAAAGTATAACAAGAAGAAAAATTAAGGCTAATATGTACTTTTTTTTTTTCTTTTTTAATAACATAAAGGTAGTAATGCAAACAATATTGTAAAAGAAAACAGAACAAGGAGGGAATAAAATTTTAAAATTAGAAATAACAACAACTCCCTTTCCAGAATTTTACCTTTTTAAAATTGCCCGTTTAAAAATGTGGAGACTTGCAATGTTTTTAATATCATCTGGAAATGTGTTTGACAGTAAACTAGCTTTGAATTGAAGGGGATTTGTGCCATAAGTAACATGCGAGCAACTAGGAGTTTGACACGAAGTCCGAATATCATAATGCGTAACATTACGGTCAAAAATATTAAAAAGCAATTTTGTATTTTAAATGGTTTGGTGTTCTGTACACCTCAACCATTAATAGCTAAAGGTTTTTGTTATGAATACTACAACTATTTTCTATCTCCAAAATTTCTGAAAGACTCAGTATCATAAACAGTGCACGTTTATGTGTCTTCTCAATATGGACAATAGATGCCGGTGGTTAAAGATGAATACCTCACAAACGTAACTGGAAATATATAAGTATATGTTGTGGGACCCATCGCCAGAAATTTCTTCTTGGTCGAACAGCGACGATTCCTTGTAGGAGTTGTGGGGTAGGGACGAAATCTGCGACATATTTTTGTAGGTCGTGTGGAACCCATCGTGTTGCCCAGAAACTGAACGATGCAATGAAACATGCACGTTCAAATTTGCATTTAGAGACTTGTCTGGTTAGGATATATCGTGATGAATATAAACGATTGATGAGGAGCAAACGATGGATGAATATATCGAGCAGCTACTTGCTGAGTTTCAAGGACGTCTTTAAAAACATCATTGATGCGCCTATTCCGTAAAGAGAAGTTTGTCGAAGCCTCTCCGGCTATTTGTGTTTAAGCCACGGCAGGTTGCAGGTGAGAATTTTTATCACCTGCAACTCACCAAAAAAACTGACCTTTTTGTGGATGCGCCAATTATTGGCAAAACATGCTCTAGTTGTATGTTTCGCTCTAGTCGTCGACAAGTCCCCCAGTGCTCAACTCATATAGAAGCTACGCTAAGAAAGGGGGAAATTATATCAGAGGAGATAGAGTTATATGTAACCAACGAGCTTGAGAAAATGAGACTGCTGATAAATGAGCAACTTAGCTATGGACTAAATAAAACTAACGATTATATAAATACGTTGAAATTGACAATCGAGACTTTAAGCGTTGCTAATGATTCCCATAATAATGAAATCAAATTTTTGCAAGATAAAATAAAATTTTAACGATCCGAAATGGCTAGCAAAACGAAAATATTCAACATCTTGCTCAAAGAAGGTAGCAATTCTCAAAATGAATATATCCCCCCGGTATCTGAACACAAACGATTTCAATCTCCGAAAAGAACATCTAAGAAGCCGTATCCAGCAAACAATAATAAATCCGGAATTATTTATAAAAATCAATATGAAATACTTTCTAGTGAGGATAATAGATATGAAGTTCTCGATAATGCAAATCATACTCCAAAT
>JAUZNK010003322.1:0-10975 GCA_035046665.1 Euphysa ruthae | reverse complement strand
CTTGTATCATTGCATATTATTGCAATGGAAGTATTATAAAATAAAAACGGTATTAAGCTTATCATGTAGTTCTGTCATATGTGTGAAGTTGTCACTGCTCTATTAAATGGCCTGCACGTGATAAGAAAAGAACATTGACACGGTTCATGTTCTTCATTGTCTCTTGAAATCAAACTTTTGAAACTTTTTAGATTTCATGTCTGTGATTATGATTTTTTATTTTCAATTAACATAAATTAATAATACAGGTTAATAATACAGATTAATAATACAGGTTAAAAATTTTAATAAATTTGTACCTTGGTTTTATTTTTTTTGATGGTATGTTTCGATTTCTGAACTTTAGTTTTTTGTAGAAAATGGCTTTAAGAAGAAAACACTGCCTCTCTAACTGGAGGACGTATAATATTGATTAGGCTGTTTTAGGATACTGTTATGAGTAATGAATAGCAGACGAAAAAATTTTTGAATTATGGTAGACCATAAAACTCATGCTATAAAATTTGATTCTTCATTTATTTCCTATTTATTTTTAGTAAAACAGGAAAGATTAAGTCCTTCCATCATTGGGATTTCTTAGTAGTTTCATAAATAGATTATTTAATGCTTCTGATATGACGTTGTCACAACCAAACTTGACATGGTACACTCAACAGAAATTGTGTTATTTAAACGGAGCAAAACTCCAATGAAGTAAAATGTTATGTTATGTTAACATAAATTCAGCCATCTCAAAATTTTACTTCTAAATCCAAAATTTTTTTTGACAATTATTGCAGTTAATACAAAAAAAAATTGGGGTCAGCCAGCAGCAGTTGGTCAGACGAGCATTTTCTCTCATATTCTCGATATCTTATATAAAATTTTGGCCACAAGTTTGTGTCAGTGTAAAGTAATTTTTCGGCCACAAATTATCAAAATGCTTGAGAGGGTCACATGACAAAATAAAAAACAGGTCACTGTGCAGTACATTTTTTTTCATATTTTTGTGTTCAATATAGCTCATAAAATTTGATTGAAAAGCGATAAAGCTCTAAAATTTTGTCCACAAGTTTGTGTCAATGTTGCCAAATTTAATATATAAGTTGTAAAGTACTTAGCTATAGCTTAAGATATCAAAAAAAAATTTCAGTTTAGAGCTTTTAATGAGACTTTACACTAGGTAAAATTAATGATTTATGATATAAATTATAGTAAAAAAATCTCGCTCGCATAAGATTTCTTAAAAATTTTGGAATTAAAACATGTTGGGCGCACACGCAACTTTTAGTATAATGTTACTTTGATATTAATACCACGAATTAAAATCGGTTACAAGTGAATGGATGTCCCATAATGTTTTTTCTGTTAATTTTAATACAAAAATCTAGGCAACTTAAAAATATTGCCAATGAAAGCGCTCACTGAGCTGCTTTCTTTATAAGTTCCTACTTTATTTTGAATGTTGGGCACTCGAAGTTATTCACAACTTGAATCAAATTTGAAATCGTCATTATATTGAGAAAAATAATTGTCTAGTCGTTCAATTTAAGTAATTTGACACGATTTTTAAACTCTTCAAATGAATAATAACACAAAAAAAGTAGCATATTGAAGAACAGCAGGGTTTAATGTTTTCTATTCTGCAATAACTTTAGATAGCTGAAGCCTTCAGCTAAGATAACAGAATAGGCCGACTGGCTGAGAATGTGAAGAAGAAACAGGGAAGTTTATAACTCATGAAATTTGTAATTGTTCGGATTTTTTTTATTACCAAATTTATTGGAAAGTTAATGAAAATACAAAATTAAAATTTAATTGGCTATTGAAAAACGAACTATTGAAAAATAACTGACAAATAACTGGAAGAAAGAATTGTTTAGGAAATTAAATCGACTTTTTTTGCTTTTATACTAAATATTCCATTTCGGTCTCAATACTTTTTTGTAATTGATAATGCAATAAAAATAAAATAAAACTAACAAAGAATCTGTAAAATTATATACATAACCATAGACATTACAACAAACCTATAAATAAAAGGGTTTTTATTCTATTGATTATGACTTAACTTATCTCCATAATAATGCACTTAAATAAAAAGTATAACAATGTTTACATGTATTTTACACATGTTTTAATCAAGCATTTTCATTGGTCGCAGCTATACCAATTATTAAACTGATTTCTTGCTAAAGCACATTGTTTTTTGAAATTTACAGAGAAAGTCTGGTCATGTAATGGCGCTATAACGTGTTCAATTATAAAGAAAATTACGACGGAGAGTCTTACTCCAAGACGGTTAGTGCATCATCAGCAAAACAGCCAGAAAACCCAAAAGAAATCCCAATTTTGATGACCTTCTAAAACTGGATGGCAGTACACATAAAAGATCTCCGCGTTCTAATGAATCTATAAAACATTCAATGACCTAAATCCAATATTAATAAAAGATGTGCTTAAAATCTTTCTATATAAATTTGCCAGCACAAAATAATCTGTTTCAACCGGCAAGTTGCTCTCGTTCAAAGGGCACAAATACAAACCTTCACCGTAAAATAATTGTAAGGAATTCATCATGTCCAAAGTTAATGAACTCAAACTCTTTTCTGGAGTTAAAAACTGGAATAAAGGCTTGGTACGGAAAGGGGTCTGTCTGTAAAATTTGTTAAGTCTAATTATTATTGCATATTTTGTTCTTTAGGTGAATATTTTTTTGACCGCAAGCTAAGTTGCAATAAATTAGTTTATACATATAACTAGAATGTAAGCCAACTTTAAATAAAGATATCTATCTACCAAGTACGAGAATTTTCAGTAATTTTTAATGGGAATTAAGAGACAATACAAAAAAACTTTCTGTTATCCAGGAAGATAATAGAAAGATCATTATCGCATTAGACAATACATTGTTTTTTTATTTGTTTATTTTTCATTTTCGCAAAGTATCGTATCCTTTCGGTTTTATTTATTTGGTAAATGTTGAGAGATACGGGTCCAAAATGAATACAAATAAAATTGTTCTTCAGAAAAACAGTCACTTAAGCAAATGAAGCCAAGTATAAATTCAATTGCAACAACTTTCGAGCCAACCGATGAAGATATTCTATTGAATACAATGGCTGCATTACAATCCACATCAGATCTTTTGTTGACTCCCGAAAGAGGAAGAAAATACGGCAAAGACACTCTGATATTGGCAGCAGAGTTATTCAATATATCTTTTTATGCATATGTTATAGAACTCTGGTTCGGTTGCCATTCCAAGTATCATATTGATTCGCAGATTGCTCTCACAGTCTTTTCATGATGAGAATCTGAAGAGTTTGTTCCAAAAGCTGTCATACCAACAGAAACTCATAAACTTTCTTTTCGATGAAATTAAGCTTTTCCAAGGAATGCGACTGACAGGAGGACGTGTTGTCTAGTATAGTGAAAACAAGTCTGATCTTGCAACGCATCCATTGGTTATTGAAGTGGTCATGTCATGATCATGGTACACCTAAGTATGTGCTCCGAGATATACCCATTGAATAATTGAACACAGAAGATTTGGAAAAGATTCTTCCAGAAGCGATAAAAGCTGTTACTGATGCTGGTGGTATCCGACTGTGATTGATATGCGACGAATCAAGGAGTTTACCAGGAAAGGCATACTTGTCAAGTGACACCACGCTTATCCAAAATTTTAGCATATTCGGAGTAAAACCTTTTGAGAAAAGTGAAAAAAGATGATTTGCATTGTTTTCGGGCCATAAACTAAGCCCAGGCCAGAGAACTTTCGGCAAGTGTTCATGTAGGTCAAAAGATCTGTCTTATCTTCTAATTCCATTCAAAAAATCAAATCAAATAATTTTCAGAAAATTTGAAGAAACTTATTTTAGGGCTAACGAGAATTTTTTGGAAAAATCTGGTTTTAGTCACTTTTTTGCCATTATTGACTTCTAATATCATGCAAAAAATCAGAAAAAAACTAATGTACACACACTTGGGAGCAGACTTGTAGGACCCTGTGAAGGATTATGCCAGGAATAAACAACTAACGGCATAAGAATAGAACCTTATGAACGCCACGATGATATTTAGTAGCTTCTATAATTTGAAATAAAGTTTTTTTCTTCCTTCTTTTATTTACTATAGTTATTTTAACTCTTCTGGAAATGTACCTTCCTCTATAAATATACCTGGAAGGTTTAGTGTTATAGTTTTGCACCGCGAGAAACCCACATGATGACTGCTTTTGCATCTCTTGCTTGCGCCAACCTAAGTTTCTCCAAAAAATCACTACACATATTATTCAATATAATCATGCAAATATACGATCAATCGATTTATAATTATGCATACCAATTTATGAATTCTTTTAAAGTCATATCATTTGTGAAAGTGATATCTTTTGTAGGCTACTAAGGACGAGATAGCTCGTATGTAACACAATCAATGATAAGCGAACAAATTTGGTTTCAAGGGATGGAAAATAAACCGTTATTTCAAGAGGAAAGCAAAGACAACAAAATACTAAAAACTAGAACTAAATTGATTAATGCTCAAATAAAAGGTCAATTAAGCATAGTGATCGGTTGCTAAGGGCGTCGTGGCTAGGATTCCCCCAAAATACATTATCGGAGGGAAATGTAAATATTCAAAAAAAATTTTTTTCAGATTTGAATTTCCCATTAAATTCTGCATAATGATAGCTTAAAATAATTCTTTCCAAAATATTGAAATTTAGAGTTGGTCTTCCACCTTAAGAATAGTTGCACCTGCATGTCCACGCTTTCCACTCACAACCCACAGCTGTACATAAAAATTTCAACCCTACAAAAAAAATGGTCAGTTATGTCATTATAGCCAAATATCTGAGAAATTTCTCAACAAATCTTTTTTAGTTCATTTAATCATTTTTTTTATTCAATTACGGCCAGAGAGAAAAAAACTTTCGTTAATAAAAATATTGAAGAAAAATTAATCAGCCATTTAAAAAAAGTTTTTTTCAACTATAAAACCTGACTTGTTTTATTAGCAAGGCGTAAATTTCTTCTATATGGAAATGTGTTATTACAAAATATTTCAATACATTCGTCAAGATTTTCCCTTTAAAAAAGTTTTAGTTATTCGCACCAAAAAAAAAAAAAAAAAAAGTATTTAGAGTCCTTTTGTTTTGTTTGTTTGTGCATATTTTAAGTAAATATAGATCGTATTACATATGTTAGGTAAATTTTAGATAAATTTAAGAGAGTTCTAATTGAAGACCATGCTCATTCAATCAGAATTTTTCTATTTGTTAGACTTATATAAATATATATAAAAACTTTTTGAAAAAAATTTGTTCTCAATTGTAACTAGGTTTTCATTATTCATTAATAAAAAAAAAAAAATTTAATGACATGAACTGGAAGAAAAGTTAATAAAAGCTCACAGAAATTTAAGAACTTGACCTAACGTTACTAAAACTAGGCTTTTCCTTTTTTTTTTAAAGAGAATGCAAACAGAAGTAACCCAAAAAAAAGTCCATTAAACACCAATACATTTATAATTTGCAGGAATCATTAAATTTCATGACATTTTGCTCATTGTTAGAACTTCAAATGGAAAACTCGATAAGCCAAACAAATTACTTCAGTAAAATAAAAATTGCTTTTATAGAAATAGAATAGTTTTAACAGCATTGCCCTATAAACTTAAGAATAGCGTGAATTATTTAAAAAATTTTACCATATATTTCAAACATTGATATATTATGTACTTGTAATGGGTGATTTACATAAATAGAACGATAACTTTGAAGAAAAAAATAATAATCAGAAAAAATCGACTAGATATTTAAATGCAGTTCAAATTTTCATCGTAGTTAAAGAAACTTAATAAGAATCCCTTAATAAGTAAAAAATCCCTTAATAAGTTTTAAAAGTCTTTTGAAAAAAATTAAATAAACCAATATTTTATTTAACACCTACCATTTTAAAATGGTTAATTTTCGCTCGTAAACTGAAAAGTCTAAATTTCATAGTGCAGAAGCAAATTTTTAAATATTATTAACATGTGGCCCAAATTTTCTCCTCAAACTTTTATAACATCTTTTTTCTTTTTTAAAAATTTATTGAAAAATAAAATAAAAAAACCATCACTTTTTTGGTGTAAATTAAAATATCATAATAGCTTGCTGCTCATGACACTTTTTTCAAAAAATATAATCTCTAAACTCGATTATTTCTTTGAGGAAAAGAGATAAAACGGTTGAAAAAAGTTATTTAGAAAATGTTTTTAGATATATTTTAGAAAAGGCAAACCTTACTATGGGATCTCTTTGCCAATAATCAAGGGGGGAAGCAAAAATATGTCCTATAAATTTGAAATCGAAAACTGAAAATTTTCGAGAATAAGCATTTTTTCGAGAGGCTAAATCACCTGATAAGGAATCTGGATATAAAGATAAAGAGCGCTGCAAAAGTTTTGGCCTAACACCAAAAGCATATCCAAATACTAGTTGGTCCCAATCGCAACAGAGCTATTGCAGCTAATTCATGCAATCACAAAAATAAGGGCACTAAACAAAACAAAAGTAATTTTAAATTATTCAAGTGCAAAATATGCCAAAAATAATTCTTAAAACCACTAATTTGCAAAATTTATTCCTTAAGAAATTTGCAAAAAAACAAAGTTACATTCATATTTTTGGTCATTAAGTTGACAGTGATGTTAGAAAATGAATTTTTTTTTCAATAGAAAAATGTGAGTCCAGGTGCCAAGGTGAAATTTTGTAAAAAGGCATAAATATCGACGGAGACGTTTTTGGTTTGTTCAGAACATTAATGAGTTCTTTAGCGTAAGAACAAACAAAACGATACTTTACGCTTTTAAGTGAATTCAATTTACTTAGACAAACTATCGCTCTTGGAATCAACTCTTGTGTATTTGATGCCACTTTTGCAAGAGCAGAGAGAAGGCTGGAAACTACATCTGGGCTGAATTCATTATCTGAAAAGCTAGAAATCTCATAAATGAATGTTTCAAAGCATTCATAATAACAACAAGCTTCCGTACAAGAAGCATGCTCTATATCTACAGCCACACACCAGACTACGCTAGATAAGAATGATTCAATGTAATTTTTTGAAAACTTTTGTGCATTAAATTGATTAAAAAAAGAGATCGTTTCCTCGTGATAATTTGCCACTACCCCAGGTGCAAATTGGACAATATTTCGGACAGCTTGACACAAAATATCAATAATTTCTTCTTGTTTATCATTTAGCGGATAAAGAAGGAAAGCACGTTCAAGTAATACCGGATATAAACTTTTAGTAACCTCTAGGTCATTTATTTCATTAATTTTGCCAAAGTAGCTTTCTAAAGCATGGGGAACTAGTTGTGACGAATATTGCACTCGAGGCAGATATTGTATACGTTTTAGAATATGATGAAGTTCATTGAGTTTATCAATCGTTTCCGCACCACCTGAGGTCTCACGTAAAATAAAAAAAAACATGGATCGGAAGTAGATTTTGATTGGACAACCCAATATCTCTTCAAGTCTTATTGGATCTTCTAAGACATTAGTGTGTTTAAGATGAAGAAGAGCAGTTAGACACGGTAAATCAAGTATTAAATGCAATATTTCCAAATAATTAGTATTGTTTGTGACAAATTGCACAAATTCACAACAATCTTCCAGAAATGTAAACACCCACCAAGCAAATATCTTAAAAATGTTTGGTATGTACTTCAAAAGTGTTTTATTTGTGCACATAATCTCTTTGTTGTTAAAAAATACTTCCAAAACTTCATAACACACGCTTTGATTGTTGTAGTATTTTAGGGGGGCATCTTTCATGTAAATATTCAAAACATCGTCTAAAGAAACCATCATTTCTACATGATGATGAATGAAAAACTCTATCAAGGCAACATAAACCTTCCGTGCATTCAAAGGCGAGGCTTCTATTTGTTTATAAAAGCGTTTAATATCGTTGTAAATCTTTTGACTGCTGTGCCCAGGCTCGTTAGTGCACAGGATTGAAAGAATTTTAATAGCTTCTACAACTGAGGCTGAAATCATAACTCGGTCCGATTCACGCTTTGGTATTTTATCCGATTGATTCAGTATCCGAAGACAGTATCGAGTGCTTACTGTTTTTAAAGAATTTGCTGAGCTAGATAAAATATCAGATGTTATGGATACGGTGTCAAACACTTGACTACTTGTGCGACGCAATGGTGTCTGAGTTCTTGAATCACTGTATTTATTTTTAAAGTCTAACTGGTCGACAACAGAATCTTCACCGAAACTTTGCAGTGAAGATGGAGACGTAGAAATGGATTGAATACTGGCAGAGTCACTCTCAGAAGAAATGTCATCATAAAACCTACTAACTCCAAAGGTTAAAGGGCTAATCATATCTCGTTGCTGCTGTATTAATTTAAGTTTGCTAGATAAACAGCCAGTTATATCACCTTGATTAGACACAAATTTAAACCAAGTTTGAAGAACTGAGAAGCTGTATATATTAAGCATATATTCATTACCATATGCATTTACAGTGTTTAGAACAGTGAATAGGTCTCGTGAAGTAGAACCATCTAATTCGGCAGTTGCAAGTGCCTAAACAAAGCGAATTAAGTAAAAGAGTTTCACTCATTAACTCAATAACTAATTTTGAAATACTAATTTTTGTGAAATTTTTGCAAATGACCCATAAACAACATCACGAAACGCCCATTCGCAAAAAAATATAATATTTAAAGCTGCAACCCTCATATTCAGTTTTTTTTAGCTGAAAACTGAATGCAATGATTGTCATATTATCTACAAGATCTCATCATCAGCAGCTTAACATGTAGGTTGCATGCCGAATTCAAAGCTAATCTATCTTTTTCCAGTCCAATTTATATATATATAGTTTCGCACTTTTAATGAAATCATTGACACTTTGATTTTTTTCACTTTACACACATATGTATATGTCTAATTAATCAAAGTTTCAAAAAAAATGTTTATTTATATATATTTCCATCTCCGATCAATTACGTGACATGAGGAGTGAATACTTTTGTTTAGAAATTAATTTATATAAAAATGAAGCACAATAAGAATATAACCACTTAAAAAAAATAGTGCAAACTGAATTTGATCAATAAAATATATGAAATGCCATAAAGGCCAAAATTATTATAAGTATATAATATTTTCCAAAATATCATTTTTATATTTGGAATTTTTTTTTTTCAGTTTAGTTTTTTTAGTTTCAACAAAAAATATAAGGAAGTATTCTAAAACTTTCTGAGATTTTGGGGTAATAAGATTCCCAATGCAAAAATCAAAAATAATATTTTGAACACCAAACAAAATTTCAATTAATTTCTTAAATATGAACAAATAATATGTAACAAGTTCGACGATTCAGAAACCCAGGCCCAAGAAGTAACAAATGATCTCACTCCTTTGGCCAGTTTTTGAGTGGTTCAAAAAAAGACAGCCTTTTTGATTCGTTAATTTCATACAAAATAAAAATAAAATATTGAACAGGCTTTTGGGACTGATATGACTGATATGTTTCAGGTCCAGGGGACACAACCTGAAAAATGGCTAAAATTACAAACTCTCTCTTTAGATTAAATTAAAACAGCTTTTACAGCATTGACCAGATGTTATAAATTTATCGATTATCCGCTGCAGTTCAGAAAGGGTAGGGCTCATTAATATCAAGTCATCAGGATAAGAATCTTTTCCGAATAAATTGCTTTGAAAAGTAATAAGAACTGCGTCCTTGTATCACAGAACCACAAACTAGAAGACTTACCAGCGAAAGGAAATGATCATCGCCTAATCAAGTGAACTATCTGCAGGCCTTCAAAAAGGTCAAAAAACTGCTAATAAAATCACCAAGCAAAAAATAAATTTCAAATTTAGTTTGCTTCTGAAAACTTTCTATAATAGTTTCCTTGCAAAATTTCAAATCACTTCAAATCTCCAGCCATACATAGGTTTAAAAAAAGAGTTCTCAGCAATTAAAGGTAATTTGTACTAAAAAATGTTTAAATGAATGTGGTTCATACAAATGTTTACCTGATTTTTAGAAGCAAATTTACTTTTGATGTTTGGCATTATGATTAACCATTGACATAAACTAAGTGAAACACTATTTGCATCTTCAACAGTCCATAACTTAGCATCATTCTTATCCTCAATTTTCAAGGTTGGAAATATTGTTGAAGGTAGATACAATGGAATGCATTTTGTAACACTGTTTTTTGAGTCAGGATTAGAAAGATCACATGAAATTAGTTGTTTTAATAATGGATCATCAATTCTTTGTAAAAGAAGACAAGTAAAATAACTAATATTATTATTGTTAACTTTAAGAGTATCTACCTCAAATGAAAATGTACCTGACCGGTTGAGGTTTTGCAATATCAACACAGTCAAAAGCTTTATTTTTGTGGAGAATCCATTTTGTAAAGCTCTTATATCACTTGAGGCACACATCAATACAAAACTGTGATAGATACTTTCTCCAATGCTGGGAGGAAATATAAAATCCTGAGGCAATTTCTTGTGTAAAAAAAGCAATCTAAAAATTTGTTGTAGCTCGTCAATAATTCTGATATTTTTCTCGGTTTCCATCTTTCGAATTAATGTTGTAAGAATGCGATTGAGCTCATACAAAATTTGCTGCTCAGTAGCTGAAAGCATTTTTCTCATTAATTTGTCTAAACAAGAAGACTAAAAGTATTGGCATAAAACTACAGTTTCACTTTTTCACAATCACCAGATATAAATTATTGATCTAATAATAAATAAACACTATAGGTAGACGATTATTAGGAAACATGTCATGAGGTAAATATTTATTCAAACTAGGCTTTGGAAGACAGCCTGCTTCTGTCTTCAGAGAAAATATGATAGGATCGAAAATGTTCAAAATTATGCATAATTCCTATTATAGTCCCTACTTCAGTAATTATGAACCTAATAAAATCCTCTCTCTCTCTCTAT
>JAUZNK010003321.1:0-10976 GCA_035046665.1 Euphysa ruthae | reverse complement strand
GCAGAAATAGCAAAACAAATCGGCTGCTGTAAGCTTTGTATCATTTTAGTTGATTAGCGTTTTTTTATTCATTTATTTTTATATTATCATTTTAGTTGAGTGGTGAGCGCTTTATTTCCTTGACTAAAGGAATTTTTAGCTGAGAGTGAACTTTGCCCATCTAAGGACTAGATTTGGGAATAGTCCACTTAAGAATTAGTGTGACTTGGGCAGGAAAATCCTCTTAACGAACAACGTGTCTTTAGTGATGAGCGATGTATAATTGCGAATTTCTATAGGGCCAGTGAAGAAATATTAGATATTGCACCAGGAGAAATTAAATAACCAGAAAGTCTGTTTAGCGATCAAACTGCTAGAAATTTTCTTTCGCATTCTTATTTCCCAATAGTAAATTTGGAAATAATGTAGATAGATTTGTACAGCTTACACCAACTAAGTATTTTAATCAGAGGTTACTGAATCACACACAACGTTTTGCTTTGTGTGCGGATTACGTATTTTTTGCAGACTATGTAATGCAGCTAATTAATTTGTTTAACCAGAGCAATATTGCACTACATAAAGTAAAGCGTACAATTAATGCAGGTCAATTTCAAAACAACTTCCAAAAAACAGTGAGATCATTAATATATGAAGACCAAGTCTTTTGTCCATGAATTCTATAAAAGGCACGTCTGCATATTTGAAAAATTTTCTTTTATGATGTCCTACAATCTTGGTCATAATATATTGGAATTTTATCAATTTTTAGCACAAAGTCACATTCGACGCATGGTGTAAAAGTGATTTTCTATACGAAAATTGCAAAAATTATGGCAATCCCAAATTAGTACGGACTTGTCACTTTAATCTCATAGCTCTAGCAAAGAAAAGGAAATTTTTTCTTTAAATTTCTAAGTTTATAAGTCTATTAACCAAAAGGTAAACCTAAAGTTGTACCAAGGGTGGTGTATCCGTATTTTTAATTGCTTGCGGTAATTTTTTCATTTATTAAGGTGCCCTAATCGCGTATAAGTGTCAGAATATTCTGTCAATGATTGTAGCAATGTATAAACAATTTGGGTTACCAACATTTTTTATTTTTAATATTATCATGTGCAGATTTAAGATGGAATGAATTAGTTGACATTATAGTAAGCTAAGTGACATTGGCTTGCAGGGGACTGAGCTTGATTATTTAAAAAATTGTGAACTTTTGAATTAAAATCCAGTACTTACTACCAGACATTTTCAGTACCGTGTCGTGTCTTTATTTAAGCAATTACTTCTTAATAAGAATAGTCCTCTCAGACAGGTTAAATATTATGCCATTAAAGTTGAATTTAAATTTAGATGATTACCTCATGTCCATGCATTTTTGTGGGTCCCAAATTCTCCTCAGTTAAGTTCTGAAATTAAGGAAAAATATGCAAATTATGTGAATAATGTGGTACGTACTGATCTACCAAAGGAATGTGATAATCCTGAACTTTGTTCGTACTCTAGTATCACAGTACTAAACACACTCTCACTCGAATTCTTGTAAAAAATATAAGAATATATCCTATCGCTTTAAGTACCGGCGTTATTTTACTAATAAGACCATAATTGCTGAACCATTGCATCATAATTTAGACATCCTTTTATCAAGGGTCAAAATTTTGAGAAAGTTCAAAGTATTTATTGATGAAAATCTAAATCCAAAAAGTTCCAGTTATGTCAAATATGATTCTATTTCACAAATATTGGAGCATTTGGAAACAACCGTAGAAGACTATCATAATGCTGATCAAAATTTTGAAATGCATTACCACCAAACTCTTATTTTTTTAAATATCTATTTTAATGAAGGATTGGTAGCATGTCAAGGTAATTTAGACATTCAACCAGTTTTCAATTATTATTAGGCTGTTTCTTATTTCTTACATGTGCTCTTATTTCTCGAACACAGAGACAGGATCAGCTATTGCAGGAATCTGAGAATGAAAAAAGTAGCTGAGGAGTCTGAGAATGAAAAAAGTAGCTGAGGAGTCTGAGAATTAAATGATAAAATGAAAAAGTTGGCTCTTATTTTCTCAACCTACCGTCAGTGTTCTTTGCAGGAAGCAATATATCAAGTAATGTCTTATTTTCTCAACCTACCGTCAATGTTCTTTGCAGGAAGCAATATATCAAGTAATGTCTTATTTTCTCAACCTACCGTCAGTGTTCTTTGCGGGAAGCAATATATCAAGTAATTTCTGAACTTTGGTTGAGAAAAAAACTTTCCAGGTGTTGTATTTGCAACCACTAAATTTCCTGAGAAAAGATACAGAGTTTTTAAATCCCAAAAGGAGCTCAGTGAATTGCCACAAGATAGCACAGATGTTTTTAAGCGAAATAACCTGGAACCTTATATGGAACTCCCAGACAGAAATTTCAAAGGGAGGGAAGTACAGTATTTTAGATCAGATTTGCTATGCCGAATTTATGTCTTATTATGTGTTAGATGCAAAACCAAAGCATGGAAAATGATTGTCAACGAGAAGTAATCATCGATGATAATGGCAATACTGATTATTATAAGTTTATATCCAAAATCCATCCCACATATGAATTCAAAAGAAAAAATTAAACGTAGAGACATGAAAAGAATTGTACGCTTTAGGAAACTCTGAAACCTATGCTCACCATTTCTTAACCTTATTCCATCTGTTTGGAACAGAATTGGATTTTACCTCAGTAAATTCTTATGTAATTAGATTGAATGGTCCAAATATTCTCAATCTAATAAATAAGAATAAGTTTGAACCACGGGGAGAGTTAGTTGATATTGTCATAATGAATTGCTATTTTTAAACAGCAAGGACTGATGAATTTACTCAACAAAAAATGACAGTGTTTCTGTAGAACTAGGAAAGAGTCCCGAAGTAGATGAGGAAAATGTAAACCGAGAAATCAAATCAAATTTTCATAGTGCAACATTTTGAATATAAAACAAAGTGAAGTGTTTAAAGTAGTCTGCAGATGGGCAAGAGTACAAAATCTATCATCTGTAGAACAAATAGTCAATGATCCCTTACAACTGTTCATAACAAATGGTGCAGGTACAGGCAAGTCACATTTGATTAAAACAATTTTTGCCGCAGTGTTAAAAATCCTTTCTTACCGGTCAGCTTCGATTAATAAACCAAATGTGTTATTCTTAGCTCATACAGGTGTTAACATCAGCAGGTGTTAAAATTATATTTGAAGCTAATACTATTCCAATCAAATATGTGACATTTAATATTAAAACTAAGGAGAGAAAAATATCTCGAGTAATTAAAAGAACTCAGTTTCCTTTAATACTTGCCTGGTCCTGTACAATACATGAAGTTGAAGGGCTTAGTCTAGATCAAGCAGTTATCAGTTTCAATCTTTTGAAAAAAAATCCTTTCAATCATGGGCAGATGAATGTAGCTTTAAGTCGAGTGCGATCAATAGATTATATTTACCTGGTAACTAAAATTCTAAAGCTATAACAGTAGGGATCACTACAATTCTCCGTCAGCAATTTTCCGGCGACAATTCCCAGGCGGCATTTCGCCGCCAGACAATTCTCCGGTGTACAATTCGCCGTGAGACAATTCTTCAGAGGGAAATTCGCCGACAGACAATTATACGTTAGAAGTTCTATTTTTTATATGAAAATCGGATAGGGCCAATACAAACCTATTTAATTGAATATTCGACACAGTGATATTGTAGATAAAAATATATCATCTATTTATATTATTATGAGTAAATTTCACACATTTAACAATGGAAATTATTCAATTTTCTAGAAAGTTTCATATTTTTCCCTTATCCCGCCTAAGTTGTTAGTGTTCTCTTCTATCTGAAGACTCAACCTTAATTTTTCCTGATATTTTGTGGAGTTAGAAATTCATATACGCATTTATATGTTACCTTTTTTACTGCAAACTAGACATAAATCTATAAAATAAATCTAATATATATATATATAAGGCTGATTATAAACATACGAAAAAAATAAACTTAATTAGATTAAATAATTTTAGTCACTTTTTTGGACTTTAAATGAAAAAAATCTAAAAAAAAATAAAATCTGAACGTTTTCGAAACTTTTTTTTCTATGACACTCTCTGGGTTTTTCCAATCGGGAATTTTACTTACAATTTTGATTATTTCCGTATAAAATAAAGAGAAAAAGATTTCTAACGTAGAATTGTCTCACAGAGAATTGTACACCGGAAAATTCTCTGGCGGCGAAATGCCGCCGGAGAATTGTCGCCGGAGAATTGCTGGCGGAGAATTATCGTAGAATCATAACAGTATATAAAAGGTTTAACGCTGAGTATAAATAATTATGAGAAAATCAGAGTATGACTCTGCTTCAAAACTTCAGTTTAATTGACACAACTACGGTACGAATTTTATCAGTTTGCAATGTACGGTCATTACTAAAACATCTTTCTGATATACATAATGATAAATCTTTCACATCTAGCGACTTAATTTTATGCACTGAAACTTAAAATGATGACATTGCAAATATTTCTCTTGATAGGCTCTTATTACATTATAATAACCAATCACACAAGTTCTCTAGTTTGGCTGCTTTCTTCTAACTCAATGTAAACTTTACAAGTGAATTAGATCTTAATGGATTTCCCTTGTTCGGTGTAATTATTGATTCTACTGTACCACCACTTAAATTGAAAATTCTTTTACTTTAAACACGAAAGGATACGACAATGCAGCAATTTATTGAGACTCTGAGGTATCTTGTAATTGCAAATAAAATTTATATTACTGCAGAAGACTTTAATGTACAACCAAATGAAGAACTAAGTTATATATTGAATAACTATGATCAGCGTGTAGTTGAAGTAGCTCATATAAGTGGATCGGTTCCAGACCCTGTACATGTCAACAAATCTGTGTAAGTTTATCAACATATGTCAGAAATTTGAGAGGGTTAAAATTAATTGAAACTTCTGGACAAAGGACCAGTACTGTTGGTTATGACTATAATGATAATCATCAAACAAACATAATTTGTCTAAATTCTGCAATTCTGTAAGTTCTCTTCCAAATTAACTAAGAATTTTTTTTGATGTAAGACTTCTTTCATGACAACCAAGCATTGATATTCAACCAGTGTTCAACTATAATAAAGTTGTGTCTTACATAGTGAAATGTTTGTTTTTACTCTGATCATGACAGTTAATTTAGTCTTTAAAATGATTTATTAAACCCAAATTAATTATGTAGTAGCTATAACATTCCGTTTTGTAATTATTTTAATAACATTTAGAATTATTTTCTTGGTTTTGTGTTTACTAATAATAAGCTCTACAAAAAGGCGCACTCAGTTAAAGTTTGTTAAGTACAGATTGAACTTTCCTTCAACTTACGTTCAAACCTAATGAGCACATAACAATCTCTCTAAAAGAAATCAAGTGAAAAGGTACTTATTTAGTCACAGGATGTACTAAATGGTTTTCGGACTTAAAAACTTACACGAACAAGTCAGAAAAAACAAAAAAATTTTGTGAATGTATATTATTTGATAGAACAGATCATATAATAATGACTATTTGTGAAAAACTTCTCAAAAAACAGTACATCTAACTCTCACAGTGGTATTCCTTCGAATATATTAATGTGAAGAATTATTTTGGAATAAAACTCTCGACCACTACATTGACGAACATCAACGATAGTGAAAATAACCAGACTGTGGCTTGGGCCAATGTAGACGTTGACATTTATATAAAGATTAAAATTAAAACTGAACAAACACCCATCCAAAGTTGATATGCCCGACTATTTTAAATGCAACTGTAGAAATATTTCCTACATGTTCAAGTAGCAATTTTAGGGAAAAGGTTGCCATTGTACCTGGAGAAAATTTTAATCTTTCATAGAGTTTGAAAATATAACACTTTCACTGCCCGTTAAAGTTTTAGCAGAGTTCTTAAATGAGAGCATTGCTGATATTTACCAACACGAAACTGATGCACTTATTGAGAAAATTTTATATGTTGACGATGTTGATTATGAATACAACTCTCGAAATGCTATTACAAAAATGTACGAACAGTTAGTGACAAAAATTGGATCTTAAGATTTTCTTCTTAACTTTTTTTTTGCATATTCTACCATATATGGAATTCTTCTGTTTTAAATTTTTCAGAATGAGAAGTTTTGTTTTGTGTTAAGATATTTGTTATCGTAAGGCAAAACTTGGGACCATACCTTTTTCTCTCCGTGTGTTTAAACTTAAGACAAAATAAATTACATTCCCATTAATATAACTTTGTAAAATAACATTTTGCTTCTGTGTGTAATTTAGGGACTTGAGTCTGTTAAATGATTTAAAGTTATTTGACAATAGTTTATTTGCTTATTGGCATTATTGAGTTTACTTTAAAGCGGTTCTCTACTGAGAGATTTTTGAGACGATCGTCATAAAAATTTGCAACGATAGATGAATTTCTGCAATTCTGTTGGCTTAAAATCTGACGATTGTATTTTGCACGACGAAAAGTAGAACTCATTGCTACTTTTTGTTTTAAAAATCGACGATTGTTTTAAAATTCTCTACTGGAGATCATCAGCCTTTAGAGACTGCTATTTTTATTCCAATATATTAATTAATAAGATACGCGATATATACATCAAAATACAACTCATTTCGATGGGAATAGCGTACTCGTTGCAGATTATTTAATATACAATACTTACATGCAACTTTTCTATAAATCACCGAGTCAGTCCAAAAGTTCGCGAAAATGCATATAAAAATACAAATTTCCCATTGCTTGCTTGCAAGCAAGCAAGCATGTATTTATTCACTTAAAAATTTTCGTAAAAACAAGAATATGTCATCCTATTGTAATATAACCTCCCTTTCTAGTTTCATTTTATTTAAAACTTTTATAGGGATCCTTCAAAAAAGAACATTGTACGAATGATAAAAATTCATGTTTCTAACAAATTAAAGAAAAATCTTAAAAACACCAAGAAGATAAATGGCATCGGTGAAAAAAATGGGAAGTACGCCAGTACAAAAACAAAACGCTTCATCAAATATTTTTAAAAGAATTTTTTTTAATAAATGTTATCCATTAAATGCAGGAAACTGTATTGATGTTAATGGTATTGGGAGTTCCAAAAAAGGTAGAATCAGTAGAATCAATTGTTTGATGAATTGTACAAAATTATTTTAACAGAAGTCTTAGGGTTAAAAAGTAACTTGTATTGGTGTATTATTTGAGTTGACCACAAAATAGTTGAAACACATTTTGCTGTGTTCTAATAAATCATAATTGGATTAATTACACATAATAACATGAAATGAAGAAAAGGTCTTGCAAACTTGAATTTGTAGTTAAGGATTCAGCGACAGTTTTTTCACGCCATTTCTATCAAAATTTTAATCTCACTATTTCAAAAAGTCCCTATCTGATAGTAAAATTTCGCTTTGTCAGACGGCCCATTGTTGGGGCATTTAGGCCCAAAAAGGGCACCTGTTAAGACCTTTAACTTAACTCAATAAGTATCATGCCTATAATTTAGAACCTAACGATCCGGTACTACTCTTTATCAAAAAATACCTTAACTGACAAAACTTAATGGTTCCTAGTATCAGTCAGATCCCCACAAAGAGACCTGTCGGGACTTGATTTTACCCCATAATCATTATACCTGAAACTTTATGTGATGCTTCTATATGTGTCCATCACTGGTTTGTGACCCTAACTGGCCTGAAGTTTTGGGTCCTTTGTTTAGTCAGACACCAAATCAGTACTCAGCCTCTTTTTAAAATTTTTCCATTAAGAAGTCAGGACCTTTGAATAATCTCATAGCTATTATGCTTAAAAGTTCCTATGTTGAAATCTTGCATTGAAACATGACACAACTGACAAAAATTTAAGGTTCCTAGACCATTCAGACCCCCCACAAAGACACCTTTTGGGTCTTGATTTTACCCTATAATCATTATGCATGAAACTTTATACGATGGTAGTATATGTGTTCAGGATTATTAGTTTAACTGACCGAAAATTCCATTCCGGGTCCATTATTTAGTCAGAAGCCATTTTAGTACTCGGCTTCTTTTCTAATTTCTCCATAGAAAAGTTAGGTCACACCTAATTACGAAATTTTTTTCCTGTGAAAATATATTAAAACCAGATAATTTAACAGAAAATCAGTATACTCTTATCATCTTCAATTAAATTATATAGCTGGAACCTTCAAAGCTCGTTATCAGAATCATCGTTGACGAAGTCTTCTTCGTCATCCGTTAGTGCCACAACTGTTTAATAAATTAAAAACATCCATGATTTTACATCCTTGTATATTATTTACCTGAGAAACTTATGAAAGTTCTGTCCATTTAGAAATAGTTTTAATTTCAGAAACGAAGATTGTTGAACATGAATAAATAGGGTGATAAAACTTTCATGCAATAAGGAATAGAAATATTAAATCCATACTTACTAATTCGTCTATTTCTTGTTCCTCTTCAGTATTTTCAGCTAATCTTCTGAAAACCAATCAATTCTGTATTAATTGTTCCAACTTCCAGCCTGATTATTCTAGTATGAGGACAGCTGTTAGTGATGGAAGGGTAGCTTTCTGCCAGATTGAAGATATATATTTTGTACTCTCGATTATATTCTTTAGCAGTTTGGAGCATGGTGGAAAATTGCTTCCTTCTAATTTCTTAACATACCAAATTTGCTTTTCTTCGTTACTTGCGCGATTTTTCTTTAAAAATTAAAAAAATTTAAAGTTTGCTGACAAATAACTCGATCTTTAGGATTGTTTCCTCATCAGCTAATGAGTAAAAACGTCTTGCATTATTGGGTTTTTCAAATCTAGGTGGATCAGTTGCACATTCCGATATAAACTGTTCTCTTGAAACCAGGCCAATTTTGGGAAGGTACAAAAGAAATTCCATGGTCTCTTTTCCCGTTGCTTTTCCTGTTGAGATATTGATTAGCTCTTCAGTATTCTTTTCGTCTGTAAATTGATTCATCGTTTCAACAATAAGCAGCATCAAATTTTCAACATCAGCACTATTTTTATTTATCTGCTTGCTTTGCAATCTTCAGTAGAATCACATCCTGAGCGACCTTTGCCTTCCACCAATTGAATTGGTGAGTGCAGAAATAACTCGTCGCTGACAGGTAGCATCGGAGTTTATTTTCTGCTCAAGTGTTCAGTCAATGGGTATCCTAGAGAAACAATTTTCAGTCTTCTTAATTCCAAAGAAACCTTTCTAGAATTGATCGTAGATTGCTGGCTGAGTGTCTTTCAACTCCAGTAAGCCATCATGGTGTCGAACCAGCCAACGTGCGTAATTTACATGGTTGAGAGAAAAATATTAGTTCCATATTTCTGGTAGACAAAAAATATATAAACTCAAATCTCTCATGCGGATGCTGCGAGTAAATATGTGGTACAACTTAACCATTTTAACATAGCAGATTCAATATTGAGCAGTTGACTCACGGCATCCGGTTTCTGTTTGTTTGACAAAGTTCGCATAGTCGTTGCACAATGGTGTTAGTATTTCACAGTCTAATTCATCTAATAATGTTATCTCATCCAAAAACTCATTGTACTTCATCCCCTTGTTGGCCAGAAAAATGTTTAAAAATGGTTAAAATGTAGAATTTCGAATTCCAAACCTAGTAAATTGATGAGAGCCTTTGTATCTTTTGTAGTTTTTATCAGAAAAAAATATTTTTAATAATCCCTTTTCTATTATATGTGCTTCATTTAGAATCTTTGGACCTGCATATATAATATACTTCCCAAAAGCGCTGAATAATACTAGTTCTATGTGAAAAAAATCCAAGTGCTACGAATAGTTTGTCATACTTCGGGGACTTTTCGGCTTGCACTTGCATTGCGACTTTAGCTCTTGCAAGGTCATATGTGACTGCGATGACATCCATGTTGCAGCTGTCGGACAGCTGGATTGCTCTATCCATTGTCTCGCAAACAATAACAGATGAAGTGGGGGATTGATTAATCTGTGGTAGATAGAAAAAATTCTGCACTTTTTCGACAACATGGTCCCTTAGAGAAGCATTCCAGCCTGCCCACATGGGTATCTTATTTTCACAACTGTATCATGAAGAACGTCTTTTCCGCTGAGTCTTAACAGACCTGTCGTAATTGTCAAATGCTAGCCCAGAGGCTATATCTGGAGCTGTTGACATGGCGTATGGAATATGAAAATTGTCTTTAATTGCTTCGAAAGTAAGTTCCGTTTTAAGTTCTTTAGCAGCATTGTAATCGTTAGTGTGAACATATCTATTCAAAACTTCAATCACTTTTCATAGCTAATCCGAACTCCATGTGTTTTGAAGGAATCCTTTTCCCTGCACTGGCAGCATAAACAACATCTTGACAAAGAGATTCTACCCGTCTTTTTTTACCATCAGACTTACCTCGACACGGATGTGGTCCAGACATATGAGATAACTAAAAAATAGTCTTAAACTTGAGCACCTTATGAAATATATGTTGTATCTTTAATTCGGTTTGTAAATTTTTCTTGCTTTCAAGATTGAATAACGTAACAAAAAAGCCCTTTTCTTTCATGACTCTTTCACCATAAAATTGTAACAGTTAATGATGCATTTGATACGACCAGGAGATATCTTTTTATAGATCTAGTAATACCACGTTTTGATACTGATGTTTTGTTAATTCTCCTTTATTATTATGATGAAATTAGCGTTGTCTTTCAAACAAGCCACCATGGAATTGCGTTGCGATTCATACACGAAAGGTTGGGTCCAAGTTTACGTAAAGCAGTCCTTGGCTTTCATGCTATTACTGGATGTGACCAGACCGGGGAGTTTTATGGTATTTCAAAACTTTCGTGCTGGAAAACTTTGAATTTTAGTTCTTGAAGTTCTATCAGACGTGGATGACACTGAACTAAACGACGAACTGTTGGTATTCTGGAGCTGTTTGTCATA
>JAUZNK010003320.1:0-10977 GCA_035046665.1 Euphysa ruthae | reverse complement strand
TATGATACATATATATATATATGATACATATATATATGATATGTTATATTCTTGTAAGAAAGATTCATCTTAAATCATACAATCTTAAATATGCTAAATAAATTTTACCAAGCCTGTACCACACGAAAAAAATTTATATAAAAAGTCTAATCAAACTTTGAAAATACTTAACCTGAAGAAATGAAAAATTTCAATTTCAGAGGATTTATGCAGCAAACCTTATTACGGCTTAACAAACAACCAATAAAAGGTGAAAGATTATATGCAATAGTATACATATTTTTTTTGTTTGGAATTCACTGACACTAAGGATCAAAAATACACATACGACTCCAATTGAGTGTATTCTTTCTGTAGGATTGGCAACTCTGTACGCAGCTCTGTTAATGCAGCATGCAGTGCATCCCATTCCTGAGTCAATGCCATGAGTTCGTTGTCCAGATGGGTCCATACAACCTTTTCCTTTTGGAGTATAGACTCTAAATGCGTTATACTGTTTTCCAACCTATCACGAAATACATAAATATAATAAAAATGAATTTCTTGCCACATAGTAACATCAAGTTTTTGCAATGGTTTTTCTATTATTATGTTAATAAAAAATTTGCAAATATACCAAAGTTTAGTAACAGGGCTTTATTTTTTAAAGCAATTTTTGTTCACAGATCGTCATCAATAGTTTTTTTTTTTCTCATAATTTTGTAAAAAATATGCAAATAAAAATACAGTAATATTAAAAAATGAGACAAATTTGTAGTTTTCACATGATAACTAAGGCAAGCCTAAAAAAATTAAAAAAAAAAAAAAAAAAAACTCAGGATTAGAGGATAATTATATCATATCTTTTATGTATTTTAATTAACATATATTTACTTACGCGTGTCTATCTTGAGGTGACACCTCATCAAACTGTTTACTTGCAAGTTCTATTTGTTTTGAAATAAATGTAACAATGTCAGTCTGTGATTCTGATAGCATCTTACATTGTTCAAGAAGCTAAATACAAATGATCTTATCATACAATAATGTCAATTAAACTTTAAACATCTCTTCAGAACTACCAGTAAAACAAAGCTCGTATTTATTTCTAATTTATCAGGTGTTTAAATACTTACTTATTAAATACTTAACAAAGCATTACTGTAAAACATTTCCTGAACCTACAAAGTTAAATTTTAAAAAGAAAAATAGGAATAAGCTTGAAAAGCAACAAAAACAAAATTTAAATATTGGATTTTATTTCAAAAGAAAAAAATCACAAACCTGGTGCTTTTCTTCCGTCTGAAACTCTTTTATCTTAATTTCTTTTAAATTTGCATCAATTTCTTTATACTTTTCTTGAACAAGGGAAGAATCTACCATCTTTAATTAAATGAAATAAATAATCAGAAAAATCTAATCAATATGAAGTTTATCAGACATTTTGTATTTTTATCGGATATTTGGTATTTTTGAGTAACGACCAAACAAAATACACACTATCTTCATCATAACTCTATGACTATCAAATTTTAACGCTGGTAATAAAGATAAATAATTTTGGCTTGCATTAGCTCTGTAATATTATGTCATTAGCAGATTTTATATGGTAAATACATATTTATTAATGTTAAAAAATTATACAAGAAATGACTTATTTAATTTACATTTAATACCCTCTAAAGAATTAAAATATAAAATAAAAACTTATATCTATTTAAAAACTATCTGCTGGGAAGCCTTTTTTTTTAGAAAATTATAAAAAAAAACCTACATAGTATACAAAATAAACAAGTGCATGAAATTCTTCAAAACAGTAGTAAAGGATATTTTAGTGCATTTTAGATAATTCCATAATTATAATAACACAAATATAACCCTGAGATACAATATAATTATAAAAAGAAAACGTAAGTGATAATGAAAAATGGAATCAAGGACTAAAGCAAAAACAATAAACTATGGAATAAAAGGATGATTTAATTAAAACATTGTGTAGTCATATTAGGATTTAACCCAAAAAATGAAATGCAATATTAACATTTTTGGTATCAAAAGAAGGGTAATTTTATGTACTTTAACATATCAAAAATTCTTTCAATAATAGTTGGAGCATTTTTTTTTTCAGCGATTTGAGTAATAGAGAGTAATTTGTTAAAATCCACAAAAAAACTTGAATAACTAAAATGTTTTGCAAAGCTGTTAACACTTTTTAAGGTTAGAGATAGACTTATATTCCGTTTTTTTTAATAGTCTTCTGTTTTAAGTTAAACAAAAAATAATATTTATATATTTACACAATGTTGTCATTTAACCTCTGGTGTGTAATTTACAGACCAGATTTAAAATTAATGTTGGTGTTATATTTTTAGTTATTGATGTCGTTGTTTTAATAAAAATTGGATGTACACGAAAACAATTTAATCAATATAAAACCATATATGTTGTAAGACAAACAACTTACTGTATCAGTTATGGTCTGTGCTTTATATATTTTGTTTACTTTTACCTTTTCCGAATATTATTTTCAGATCTAACAAAAAAAAATGTTGAATATAGCTCGCACCAGTTAATCATTGTGTATTTTGTGATAAAGCCTTTACAAGAGTTTGAAAATTGACTACTAGGTGAGTGCTTCAAGCATTCTCATTACTTCATCTTTACCAAAATGCAAAATTTTTCATTATTTTTTTACTGAATGTAATAAAAACATGATTAAGTTAATGATAGAAAATAATCTGTGCAAATGGTAATATTTCTCTTGTTTATGCTTTGTTAAACCAGTTTAAAAACGAAACATCTGAAAACAGAACTGTATATGTATAAACAAGTGCAGTTGTGGTTTTTTGTGTGATTAACATGTAATCGATTGCTCATCCTTGTACGATTAACGATTAAATTTCCTACTAAATTTAAGACTTTATTCAGGGGGGTAGTTTTACCATTTTTGAAATGAAAATATATATTTGACCCCGTGGTGTCAAAATCTCTGGGATGATATCCAGTGGGGGATAACGATATCTCATGGCCAGGTCGGGGTCTTCAACCTTGGTTGGCAACCTTTCTAGTGACGTAGTTACGGTAAAAACACCTAACTCCTTGATCTCTAAAACAGGTTGGACGACAGGAAGGGCATCCTGTTCGTTAAAATCACGCCAAACTCAAATGGTTTCCGTCTAACCCATGCTAGCAAGGAAAATGGACTTAAAACTGAAAAAGAAACAAGATAACATTTAAAACAGTGTAATGTTTTTTTTTTTTAGTATCATGGATGATGGAAAATTGACAAGGAGAAGTGTGTTATTTGTTTGCAAGATTTCACCAATGAATAACCTACAGCTACGCGACAAAGGTTACAGTCTATGGTAAATTCTAGTCAAATACAAAACCATAAAGAACTAGAATTATACTTGAAAAAATATATGCAACAGAGTATTCAAGTTCTTGTAAATAAAGTTTGTCAACGTGATTTCACTGATATCTAACGGACATTCGATCTGCCAGAAAGCAAAAGTTGTGTTCCAACTAAAAAACTAAGATCAAGCATTGATCCCTTTTCTTGGAAAGAAAAATTTTTCCTTTGTTCGAAAAAATCAATTCAAGATGTAAAGAACCTAATAGAATTCTGACATCATACTTGACTAAGTTGCAGTAACGAATTAGGCGCATACGAAGATGATTACCACAACATTTTCCTTACTCGTTTTATGCTAAATTGGCCTCTACTTGAAACAATCTCCAGTCAAAAAGACCAGTGGAAGAAAATATGCAAAAACGATTTAACATGCTCGAAGCTGAATAAGATGCTGAGATGTATACCTTGCAAGAGCTGCATGTTAAAATGTAAGACTTGGCAAACGGAGAGGAAGAATATTGTGCAAAAATTTTAAAACAAAAACCTAAAAGAAATATAATGAATTCATACATTTTGCAGAGATTGATGGTTGTGCTAATGCTGTTTGTTTATGTAATATGGTAGACTACATTCTAAATGATTCTTGGTAGGCTGCAAGGAATAAGAACAAAGATAATGATGCTGAATTAATATCAATTACAGCAGCTAAGCTCATTATGGCTGATATCCACAAAAACGAATATGATACATCAAATTATCCAAAGCATGAAAACATACTAAATGAAAACGGAGAATGGCTACCAAAAAGCTTAAAAACATTCCTCGAGGTTCTTATTCGACCAGTTATTAAACAACAAATAATTGGACAAAACAATATTTTCGCTGCACGTCCAAGATCTGTTCTACCACTAATCCCATTTGGTCTTGGTGTCGAACTAGATCATGTTTTTGGATCTAAATAGTTTAGCTGTAGTCAACTTGCAAACGACGAGTTTATCAAAAAGAATTTATAAAAGTTTGCAGTAAGTTTGATTTTCTTTGTTTTGCTCTAGATTTAGATTTTAGAAACCTGATAACAAACTAACTTTTCTGTTTCAGTTAAAAAACAGAACAATATCTTTTCAGCTTAAAACTTCAGGAAAACACTTTTTCTTTTGGAAAGATCATTTTCGCTGCAAGATCTGTTCTAATTTAAGAACTTTCTCGACTTGGGTTTAGCATCAGTATTCAAGTAGTAGGGTCAGACAATTTTCTATGGAAACCCAAGATATTGTTGATAATGAGGATCACAGCTTGTACTTTAGATGTGAAAGGGAAGTTTCACGGGATGGGCGTTATTCAAGCAGCAACTAATAGGAACACAATAGTTTAAAAAAGGAAAAAAATCAAACACCAGGCTCTTAAACATGTCAGAGAAGTAACAAAAGAAAGGTATTCCAGTGAAGTAATATATCGAAGTCAATATATCAAGTATGTCAGACCCAGCTTTCAAACCAATGTTAAAACTAAATTTACAACATCGAGTAACCATCGTGACGAAAATCGATCTTTTATGGTAAAGCTCCTATTTTTTCTATCAATTTAGTCGCCTAAGTTGGTCAGGTTACATACAAGGTTATCGGAAAGGAGAATATCCTGGAAAATCAGAAGTAAATCTTTTACAAATTTTTAATTTGAACCCAACAGATAAGACATGCATCTACTCAACGTTGTTGTTTGTCATCGATCAATACAGGAAATGTAACAGTAGAACACCAGTTATTACATTTGATCAGCCTTTGTGGCTTAAATCTATTGAAATAACATTGGAGAAGTCATTAAAGATCTTATGTCGATAAGTTGGATTTCACACCTTGATGATCTTTCTAGGAAGTATTGAATAAGTAATGAAAGGTTCTGGTTTGCCTTAGTGTTTGCAGTCAGTCTATGGTAAAAATGCAGTCACTCATATTATATTATGACAAAACACACATAAATCAACACAAGACCAGTAAACAGCATGCTAAACCTGGAACCAACATAATAATAATACAATTGGCTTGACATAAACGATCCATTTGATGAAAATGAACCCTACTTAAAAAGTATTGCTTCTGGATTAACTGCACGAGAGGAAGACCGAATTACTTGTGACAAAGCAGAAAAATTAGGTAGGTATTCATATCGAGAAAACAGACATCTATGTTGAGCCCATGTTGTTGTTTTCATGATTGATAGTACTGGTAGAAAGAGATGAAGAGATGAAAAGTTTTATTTAGCTATGAACTGACACTATTACCAGCATCTTTGTTTGAAAATGGATTGGTGACAAAATCGAACAATTCAAGTTTGGCAAAAGCACTTAAACAAAATGTAGATCCTGTTTCGCATACAATGTCCCATGTTATGTTCTTGACTGTGGTGCATTACTGTATAAAGTTAAATGGCTACCAAATAGTACCTATTCTAGTATTATCAAACAACATACAGAGTATGTTATGAAAAAGTATGGGGTTTTTAGTATTGTATTTGAGGGTTATAACAATGGACTATACATCAAAGACCATGAACAAGTGCATAGAGTTGGAAAAGCGTCAGCTAATGTTAAAGTAAATTTACAAATGGAAGCTGCTTGTAATCAAAAAATATTTCTCAAGAACAATAAAAACAAGTCACAATTCATATCGCTGTTATCTAAAGCATTGAAACAAGATAAGCACGGTGTTCATGATGGCGAAGCCGATACTCAAATTGTTCCTTCAGCTCTTGAATATGCTTCAGGTAAGGAGAGCAAAGTTGTCATGGCTGCAAATGACACTGATATATTACTTGTGTTTCATTGGGAGGTTGGAATGAAAATGTTCATGTTTTCAGATGCAGGTAAAAAACAAGATATGGAAGATCGAAGACTTGGTAAAAGTAGCTGGTAAACTAACTTTAATACAAATATTATTTATGCATGCTTGGTCAGGTTGCAGTACAACGTCTGCTGTATACGAGCGAGGTATAGCACTTTTTAAATTTTGTTAAATCTCTTTGTTTGATACTTTTGCTAACTTTAGCGTTTGTTTACAGGATCTGTAATTCTTAAGGTGGTTTACCAAGAAATATTTTGGTGTTTTTGATAAAATTTTTAAAATTGATAAAATAATTATCCTCTGTTTCTAATACAAGATGTTTTATATTTTCTACGTTATGATATTTTGTTATATTGTGTCGTTTTTTCACTCAAATCTTGGTAAAAATATTTCTGGCAGATAACACAACAATGTTTTTGAAAATGTCAATTGGTATGGCATGGCATTATTAAACATTTTTTCTTTTTTACACCAAATAAAACAAAACCAATTTCAACAAAGTAAGATATTGATAACAACAGACTTTGTGTAAATTAATCTAACCACAATATTTAGTTGATTTTCAACTTTTTCAAAAAAAAAAAAAGAAAAAAAAGTACCTTTACTCAAATTGCTGTAAAAAAAAGAAGGCTCAAAGTATTATTGAGAGGATTTTTGATATGTTAAAGTATGATACCAAATATGTTAAGATTGCATTTTTTCCGGGTTTGGCTAAATTTGAGGCTAATATAGTTAAACAAAAATACTTGTTACTTCTTGCAAACAATACCAGTTTTATAAAAAAGCGTGATAAAAACAAAAACAAAAATAATTTGATCTCATTAAGTGTTTAAAAAAATCATTTTAACTCATTTATTCAAAGTATTTATAAGTGAGTTTCCAAAATTTCAGAGGGTTTTACCAACATGATAGACATAGCCTACTATCGCTTATCGACACATGATCAAGATCACTTTTGATTTACCATAGGTTTATTAAAATGTGTTGCTCAGGAGGTAAATTTATTTTTTAAAAATATATTTTGCTTGCGAGCTTAAAGTACAAACCTTGGGTTTTTCAGCTTTAACACAAGGCTGTAATAGCTTCACATCGAGATTTGAGTTCATATCATTTAGCGAATGTAAACTGAAGTATTCAATCAAACACTTCAAGCTTGAAAAATTTAACATGTTCATTTGAAAACCAAAGCGACCATTTTGTTGCATTATCTTGATTAGACGTTCTCTGCCATCTTTCCTGCATAAACCAAATTTTAAAAAATTCATCCTTACAAAAAAATGTTTATACAAGATTGCCAACTGACTTATTTAAATTGTTGAAATTTGAAATTTAACTTATAAAAGCAGCTTACTAATGAAAATAAACCTCGTTGTTTATAAGAAAAAACTCTGCAAACTACCAGTACCTATTATATTTATTCTGATATGCATGATTGGAAAAAACAAGAATAGAAACTTTTAAAAAATATCCGTTCATTTTTTCTGAAAAAATACTTCGATAAAACAAAAATAAGTAACCTTCTTCAATTTCTTTATTTAAAGATAAATAAACAAAAAAAATGACCAAGAAAAAATTTATGCACACCCTAGAAGCCTAAAGAGGATATCAAATTATTTTTATTCTCTCAGTAAACATTAAGTGATTATTTTATTGACTATTCATTCTGCAATAGCAATAAAAATATTTCAGAGCTTGAACTGTTTCATAATTACCAATAAGTATCAACAAAAAAATAATTAAGCTATTTTAAGGTACTTGAAAAAATACTGACTATGAAAAAGTTTATGCAAATATAATGGGTGCCAAAGAATTGTGGACAAACTCAAGATGACAGTATGATGATGAGAGGAAATGTAATCCTGTGGGAAAATCATGAAAACAACTATTTTTTTGACATCTTTAAATATTAACTAAGCCAAAAAAAAATTTCTGGCATTTTTCTAAATTGTCCAAATACCTGTTTTGAACACCTTTTTAAATTGGACCCAAGTCTGGCATCTGGAAAAAATACCATTGAAACGATTTTTATCCTTATTTTATTAAGAACTTGGGTCTGTAAATAAAGTCTTCTCAATGTATGACATTAGTTGTCAAAATCATTTTTACAAAAATTACTATTTACCAATAATGATATTAAAAATTATCCCATAACGATTTAATTATTATAATCTATTATAACATTCCTAGTGCATTGTTATCATTGTTATGAAAACGTGTTTTAAAAGTTTATCACCCAAAGTGAGTTTAAAAATGCATATTAAAGTGTTTTATTTTGTATCAAAATGAAGTAAATTAAATGAAGTCAGGAATATCGATTATTCTATAGTGTTATTATCATGTTGAAATATATATTTGGAAGATGGAATTAGACAAATTGGTTATCGTAATAACATTGAGCATTTGGATAATAACAAAAGTTGCGTGTTTTTATAATTAATAGAATACTTTTTCTTATATTTTTGAAAAGATAATAACCTTTTCGAAAAAAATGCAAGTAGTAAATTAAAAATAAAGGATTTTCATAAAAAACCATTTTCGTTTATCACAAGGTTTTATCATCGATTTAGATAAATAGAACTTGGCGGTAGTGAGCCTGCTACAAAGAAGGTTCGTGTCGGAACCTGCTTTGGTAAATGTTTAATTTGCCTGGGTGAAAAACGAGAAAAACTATTATAAACCCGAAAGTTTTAAGAAAGTTCTACAACGGGTAAAATTAAGATCACAGTACGGCAATGTGAAATACCCTGAAATACAAAGCAGACTAGCATATTTATGTTAACTCGATTTAGTCACAAACAATGCTATATGACACAGAAAATGTTACCAAGCTGTGACAAATAAAACTATGATGAGTAGAGCCAAAGTCAAATACAATATAAAATTGAATATCAATGATAATAAAATATCGTCAACTAATTGTTGTACCCGTTCATCTATTGCACTATATAACAAAAAGCAATAATTTTTTTGTAAAGAAACAGAATCCCGCCAATCACTTTATGAAAAGTAGCCACAATAAAAGTCTAAGAAATGATGTGTACATTAGGAAAAATGATTAATTAAAATTATGTCTTGCATCAATACCAAGTTCATGCGATGCTCATGCAATGAAAATTTTGTACCATAAAAACTGCTGGCTTGTTAACGTATATGTTTTGAGTGTGCAAAATGATGACAATATTTGTATAAATATTAATGCAGTGGTATATGCTACTGAAACAAAAAATTATAAAGATAAGCATAAAACATAGCTTATTTCTGTTTATCAGGTACAGGTATGTAATGTAGAAAATGATTCATGCTACCAAAAAAGAGAATTCCCTCAGCAATTGGCAGTAGGATTGACTGTTCATAAAAAAACTACTAGTAAAAAAATAGTGAATTTTCTATATAATTTCAGCTTGTCAGTAGACTATACTAGAGTCCGTCAGGTTGGAAATCAAAGAATGCAAATTTTACGGAAAACTTTTTACTGAACGATGACATATACGTACCACCAAATTTAAAGAAAGACCACCTTACATTTTTTGCTGTTGATAAAGTTGATTTTGAAAAGGACACAACCGATGGTAAGCGGACAATTCATGGGACGTTCATGACAGCTTATGTTTTGAGCTTTTTATTCATTGATTTTTTTTGTTAATAAGTAGTATAATAAATACTACTAATGCATTTTTCAATTAATAGTCAAAGAAAGTTGCATATAACTGAATCTTAAAGTTTAATAAATATACCTGTAGTAAAAAATTATTGGTGTTACAAACATAATAAGATTTATATGTTACCATATACAAGTCTACTATAAAGGATTAACTTTTCCAAGGTAAAGGTTGTTAGAAATGCAACCTTCAAACCAGTGCAAAACCGAAAGCGACTTCCCATCTCCAATACAGTTGCAGTCCGATGAACCCGGCCTCTTTTATCAATGAAGATTTACCTTGGCTAATGAGTAAGACTATGGCAAATGGATCTAGTAGTATAAAAGGAGTCAACATCCTAACTTGATCAGCTTATTATTCAATTATTTCAAAAAAACATTACTAGCGTTGGTGGTATACCTATAATTCTGGAATCTGCTCAAAATTACTCTATCATATTAACAGTATTTAAATACGAAGACAAGATATTGTCTAAAGTAAACATTACCAACAGAAAACAGTAATTTCCCTAAATCTTGGGTTTTACCAACTAACTAAAAAACTACAATGCTCAAATGCTAATAATAAAGATCAATGGTTGTTTCGACCAGGAGAACTTCATATTGTAATGGCAAAGTTACGTACAATCGGAAATTATATTGACGAAAGTGGACTATGAAAGTGGTAGATATAGTAATACAACTAAATAAAAAATCATTGAAGGAAAGAATGTGAAAAGGGCAATGGAGGCGTACATAACAATGATGCAGGCACCGTTCTATCTCTGCTTAAAAGAATTTATATCTAAAAATGAAGATTTAAAACCACATTAGCTACGTTTGCCCATGAAGCCAACATACTGTTTGAAAGTAGAAACTATGATGGTACCTAACTATAAACAATCAGATATTGCAACTTTTGCATAGCAAAAATGTTAATAATAAAAAAAAAAAAAAAAAAAAAAAAAAAATAAAAATTTGATCAAAAAAAAAGAAAAAACCCAAAATTTGTCTTTATCTGAAAAAATATGCACATGGTTCATTTATTAATGGTATTCTTACGTTCAGTACGTACAGGAGATTGGGAGTTTCACCTCAGTTTGTTAGAAAGATTTATAAAGTACCTTTTTGCTCATGACAAAATACACATATGGTACCAGTGTACTTGG
>JAUZNK010003319.1:0-27258 GCA_035046665.1 Euphysa ruthae | reverse complement strand
AATGGCGAAGATTATGATCATGATAATAATTTCAAAGGTTATGATCATGATAATAATGTCAAAGGTTATGATCATGACAATAATGGCGAAGATTATTATCATGATAACAATGATATAGTTATAGAAAAACTTCAGATGATATGAGTAGAGTTTTATGCCCCAAAAACTTCTTTTTAAAATTTAATCGTACACTCTTTTGACGATGACTTTAATCAAGGAGTAATATGTACAGAAAGCAGGGAACAACAATACAGTACATAAAAGGAGTATGAGTTTCTACTGTTCACCGCTTTATCTATATTTCAGTATCAATAAATATTATCAACCTTTGGCATTTTTACTGCTAATACATTGTGTCTCATTTATAAAAATTGAGGTTCATAAGCATTTTCTTATGCAGCAGTGCCTATGAGAAAAGTCATGTAAATCACCTCAAAAAACTTTTTTCATTTTTCCTTGATGACAAATTTTATCACCAGAAAAACTCCTATTTTAAGACTATAGCTTTAAAAAAGCCTTTCATACGATTTTTCATGAAAACAGTCACACATATGTATAAGAAATATTATCAGCTAATAGCATGGATCATGTGTAGATTTTTATTTCTGTTACCATTGTATAACTTCTGGAATCAAAAATAAATTGACTAGGAATAGATATCAGAGTGATTCAAACTGGATATTTATTTTTTCAAATAAATTTTTGATTATCATTTCAACTTAAAATAAAATTAATAAAATTGAACTTAAACAGATGCAAAAGCACAAAGGAACGGGAAATAGGATTAGGATGAAAACAGAACTCCAAACTAAAAAATAAACGCTAAAATTGAAATTAAAGCTCCCTCCTCTTTAAAATAATAAAAAAATAGAATCAAGAAAATAGGATTACAATATAAATAATAATGGTCCTGACGTCACTGATCATACACTTTTTATAAAAAATAAAGAAAAAATCAAATTTAATTAAAAAGTAGATTGTCAATGTTGTGTTGATTCTTTTAAATAATTAATGTTATACATTTGATGAGAAAACATCTGACCCAATTAGTTATAAGTAAGAAGATTATTTTTGATGAGATATTATAAAGAAATTTCTTAAATTTCTGCTCATATATTATGACACTTACTACTTGATTTTTTGTGATAAAGTTCAGTTAGTACATGATTAAGTCACTTTTAGAAAAAAATTCTACCAATTTTACACATAGTTTTACAGGTGGGTAAACACATGGGTTTCTGGCAATTCATGGTTAGCAAGTCAGTTTGGATCGTCAAAACTCATTAAAAAATATTTAAAATTTTTTAGATTTATTCAAAGAATATGAAAAATATTAGCAACCAGATGGTGTTAATCGTTGTAGCATACTTTAATACAGGAGAAATTATAGACCAAAAAATACCTTACACAGTATAGACCAAAATTATCTATATGACCTTCTAATAAATTTAAACAGAATTTGATACACTTCAAAAAATATAAAGAGCTATACTAAAACATATTCACTAGACATCATTTGATCAAACTTGAGCCAATTACAGATATATAAAGAGACCTTTAGAAAAATCTGAAATCAACAATAAAAAGAACTTACCTGACTCCCAAGTAAGAAATTGTTAAATTTGCTATCAGTTTTAACAAAGGAAGAACCAAATGGTGGACGATGAAATGTTGATAGTTCGCTTTGCTCATGATGGTCATATGATCCAGGCCCAGGTTCGTCCTAGTATGAAAATGTACTTTTATGTACTATTTTGTTTGATAGAGATAAACTATTGTACCCCAGAACTTACTAAATAACAAATTTTGTTAAAATGAGATTTTAGGGTGAAAGATTATTTAAAACAAGTTTTAATAATTCAAGTAATAATATAGAACGGAAAACAGTACATTGGATAAAGTAATATTGGTCATATTTCGGAAGAGCTTGATAGAACGCTTTCTATGAAAATTAATTTGAATCATCAACATGACCATTACCATCATAAAAGATATTTGTTATCTAGGCTAAGCACTTAAAAAAATTATCAGTGTTTACTTTAACACTTTTGCATGTTGGTATGTGCAGCCAATGAGTGAACTGACTTGATGAAGAAGCAAAGTTTTATAGCTAGATTCTCTTTCTAATAACAACCAACTTGCGGAAATATTGGAGCCGGATCCTTTTGTCATATGGCTACACACTTAGAAAGCTACCAGTCAAAGTTGACAAACATCCCCTAGCCAATGGAACTGTCATACAAAAAACTATATTTGGCGTTAAACAAATAAATGATATTTGCAGATATATTTAATACGTTTCTATGACTAGATATTAATATTTAATTAAATATTAATATTTCAATCAGAAAAACTTTTGAAGTTAAAATAATTGGGCAGCTAAACTGCAAATTATCATTTATCCTACAGCTTTTCTTGGCCATTGTGATAATGTGCTGCAGTACAACCGGTCAGATGGAACCTTTGGACTTCTTTCAACTTTACTGAACTCTCCATGGCGCATTTTATGTTTATCTAAACAGAAAACATTTATTACTGCTACAGATAATAAAAAAAAACTATTGAAGATGCTTTTACACACCAGTAAAAACAAAACAAACTCGAAGAATTATAAAATTATTGGAATTTAACAGGTTTTGTTGAAAAATAAAAAAGTAGAAAATATTATTGCTTAGCTTTATTATTATTTAATATACATTAAAAAAAAGGTTTAGTTGCTATCTGATGCATCCAAATCGAAATTTGGATAAAGAATCTTCTTAAAGTTTGTTTGAATTTTTTAATCTAGAGCTTAACAATGTAAAACGTAGTCAATGGTCAAAAATTGGCATTTTTCTATTTCATAAGAGGCAACTACGCAGGTTTCTCTAATTATTGTTAAACCAGGTAAAAATTTAACTTTACAACAAAATGCTAAACTTTGTGAGATCAAGTGTCAAAATAGACATATATACGACTGAAATATAAGTCTGAAATACAAAATTTTAAAAATAGAAGCAGAGAAATATGGTATGGAAATATAAAGATATGATATCATGTAAGTTATGGTTGGGTTTTCCATAAATTCAATAAATTCAGCAAAGTGACGACAAATCCTTCTAACGATTTAAAGTAATTGGTACAGTACAAGAAATTTTCAAGTAAAAAAAAATTACCAGTTAAGCATCAGAGAGGTTTGCTGTCTTCTTTGTTAAATTTTTCAAAGAAGTGTTTTACAAATATCCAAAAAAAAGTAATAGTGCAAGAGATAGTAACACAGAGTTTCTTTTCAATATAACAATTACAAAGAGGGTTCGGTTTATTAAGAACATTGTGTGCCCAAAAATGAATTAAACTAACACACAGTCAATTAAGTTGCTGAAAACAAGTCAGATCAATCGCTGTATACTTGACAGGTTTCACCAGTATTTTCTCAAAAGAGGAGTTTTAAATATTTAGATAAATTGAGATGAAATCTTGAGTTTGGCAAAGTGGGGATGCAAATGGCGTCAACAAATGATGGTGATCTGGGAAACGGTCAAATATGATCAAATGATGTTGGAAATGATGAAAACGAACTACAATTTAAAAATAAAGTTAAAGAGTGTGAAGGAATTTGTACAATTTTTACCAGAAAGCAGCAATAATATATGTATATAGACAATGTATTGGTAATTGGACAATATATTGGTAAAGATATTCACTGGGGTGAGCCATAATTAGATGATAATGTACATTTACATTATTCAATTTCCCAACCTAGCGTTTGCTGTATAACAAATTTAAATTTAACATTTATCATTTTGAAATTTTAACGCTTGTTCTTTGGATTTCTTTTAGAACTACACTGATGAAAAGAAAATGAGACATCACGTTAATAATGATCAAAACATTGAATAAAAGTCTTTTCTTTTCTGGAAGAAAACAATTTCTGTAATTATTTATTTCCATCAATAAATCAGGAAATTTCTATGTGACTTTTTTGTCTCAAATGCTCAGCTTTTACTAAAATACAGTACCTTTGTCAAGGAACTTATGTTCATTATTCATATTAAGTATGATAAAAAATTATTTATTCTGTATCTTCATGGTACATGACTGCAGGCAATTGATTATGAAAGCACATATAAAACCAATTTGAGCAAACCTAAACTGATACACAATAGTATGGCAGCTTTTCTCAAACTCTATGTGCTAGTGTTACTTTCAAAAAATATTCCCTTGATGTAATAAATAGTGACAAAGTTTATTGACAAAAGTTAGAAGAGAAATCTTGGGTTTAAGATTACAATAATAGAAATTATAATGATAACAAAACGTAACAATATGTAACAAGGCATACCATTCAAATTGTTTATAAAAGATTTAACTACACTTTTTCCTAGTTCCGTTTGTACAAGATTCTAAAAAGAAGAAAAGAAACAATGTTATCTTTTAATTGACAGTCTTAAAATCTATACAAAGTTTCTTTTCAGGAGACAAATCAGAGATATTTGTAATTAAAATTATGTATACTTACAGGAGCTGCCATATTGCCAAATTTGATTGGTTTATTTCGATCAGCAGTAAACAAATCATATGGACCGCGCTTGCTGATGACACGCTGTTTTAATTCATCAGTAAAGCTTTTACAGATATACTGACCAGGACACAAACCAGACCCCTAAAGAGAAAACGAAGGAATAAAATTTGTTTTAGGTGGCCGTAAGGGTCTAGGCGTACTGTACTACTAATAAAAATTAAAAAAAAGACAAATAAAACGACTATACTTGCATCCAGTAACAAAGTTAAAAACATCAAAAGCATTTGTAAAAATTGCAACACAATTACAAAGGATGAATTTATAGGATTTTCAATTTTAGTAATGCAATTAAATAATTAGTCATGAGTATGTTCATTTTGTGGTTATAAGCCTCAGTGATTGTGTAATGTCACAAATCAAAGCAAAAATGTTCTTTTCTAGTGTAGTAAAAGTATTTAATTTGAGGAATAGTCAAATAATTTCTTTTGGCTTGAGATTTGTGAAATTAAATATGTTAAATTTCTATGTGCAAAAAAATACATACAGTTTCAGGTAGATGTCTCTTTCCAGAACTTCCTGCATCAAGCATCCCCACAGTACTTGCACATTTTTTTTGCTTTTCTTCCAACAATGCAGCTGGTATCCCACCCTTTCCATACGTTCCAGGTCCTGGAACATTGTCCTAATATAAAAAGAAAATCGGCAATACATCAAGGGTGAAAGTGTTAGTTTATAAAAAACCTGTAAAATTTGAAAGATTTTTTTTGTTATATGAATTGTAACACTAAATCAGAAGGAGGATGGTGCAGCCCCCCTTGGGGTTAAGAGGCAAAGCTCCTTAAAATTATTTTTTAGGACAATTAGATATGTTTTAAATGGATTCTTTCGGGTTTTCGCAAAAATAATCTTGTTTGGAAGCAAGCCTCATTTTTTGATAAATATGTAAATAGAATTCTAATGTATTTATTTGAAAAAAAATATTTGTTTGAACAACTTAATAGTCTTTTCTTTATACATATTACCAAGTGCACAAAAAATCGGGTACTCCAGATGAAATTTTGGACTTTTGCCTAAGTTTTTATATGGATTAATGACATTTTTAATATCTTATCAATTTTTTTGGAATCCTTGCTAGCATCGTCTACATTCTGAATCCCTTGTTATCTGGCGTGTCATATAACCATAATATCGCAGTAACTATCTGGTACAAGTTACTCATTCCCAAAGGAACAAGTAAACACACTGATATATAATGCATAACTACTTCTTAACTGTGACAAGGGGCGGACCCATGCTGGAATGGCATATAGCAATCAGCACACAGGAGGGAAGCTTATATATTTTGATAACGTTTAGCAACATACCATACTTGTATTCGTCAACATTACATTGTTACTGATAATGTAAAACTCCTTTTCTATGTGCATAACATAAAAACCTAGAAAATTGATTTGATAATACATTCAGGATGATGAGCCTCCCATCTACTGGAAATTCACTCTGGTGTTTATTAAAAATGTAACGATTTATTGTACTTTATTTATTTATTCATGGTAGCAAACAAAAAAATTAGATTGATAATGTCTTTATCCTAGATCAATTTAGTTACCTAGGGAAGAAAATAGTTTGGAACATATTTTTGTAGAACCTATTTTCACGAGTAAAGACTTGTGAATTCTTTAATATTTAATCTATTTTTTTGTGTTATGAGAATTGCATTGTATTGTTTATTTATTTTTCTTTTCACTTAATCATTCGAAAGATGTTTTTTTTAAAGTATGAATAATATTGGGGAGTAGAGATAATTTAATATAAATCAATATCGTGTCTCAGACAGGTATGCCATTTACCACCAGACCTGCGCATGGATCAGTAGCAAGGATATGTAACATATCGTATCTTCAAAAGATTTTGTACTAAGAAATTGATTTAATCTGAAATCAAAAGTTTAAATTTTGGGCCAGCAAAAAAAAATCTGAAAAATAAAGTGTTTTTAAAACAAAAAAAAACACAAAGCAAATATTTCTGTATTTATTTAATCCTTTAAGCGTTACTGCCATAATATGTAATGAAGATGACTTCTCAAGTGCGAGTGATATAATATGTAAATAAAACATCATTTGAGATTGATCTCACAACATATACATGAATTCGTTGCCACAAGTGGTACGAATTGCGAGACGTCAACCAACAAGACTGGCAATCAACTTCGACCTTAGGCATGGCTTATGAGACCACAATAATATGCATCAAGTGTGTGTTCTGGTTAAGGCCTCTGTGTATTGCTAATATTGGCCTAGCGCCCTTCAAAGTTGGATTCTATAATGTTCTGCAGAACTTTTAAGCCCAAAATGGCTTTTAAATAGCTATTATGTCAAAAATTATTGCATTTCTAAAAAAACTAAAAATGGCAATGAAAAAACGGTCATATTCTGCAGAAGAAGTCACAGATTTTGTCCTGAATAATGATTCAAATCTTTTATCTTTGAATGATTTCTCTTTCGGTGATAAAGAAGAGTTCGTCATTGATTCAGAAATGGATGAATCAATTATTTTAGACAATTATAAATTAAACTTTTAAGGTAAATTAGTTGAATAAAAAGAAAAAAGAAGACATTTTTGACACTTCTCAGCTTCCAAATTGCTGCTGTAAGATCTAAACCTACCTTTAAAGGAGAGTCCTTACACAAGAAGAAGAAATCTAGTGAATTTGAGAATGTATTATGGGAGGATGAGCCCCCAGTAGAAGGAATGAATTTATTTAATTTTAGTGGGAATCAAAAAGTATAGCTACATGCTAGCTGGTGAAATAAATAGAGGTGATTGATTAGAAATATTTTAATTTTTGATAGCTGAGGAACTCAAATCAGTCCAATCAGTATTTCAAGCAGTCAACTAGCCATATGGATAGAGTGTTTTCAAAGCCATCACATGAGTATGGTATATTTCATTATAAACAAATATGAACCATTGACCATTCAACTCTCATGATATCCGATTACATATAGCATCAACCCTTTAACGATGTGTTATATTCAAGCCTTAAATTCATTTGTCATACACGTTGAATAAATTATGGTACCAGGTCATAAAAGCATGCTTTTTTTAAAAAAAGTTTTTAAAAAAGAACGCAAAAATTAAACCGAAATATAATTACTTCGTTAGACACTGGAAATCATTATTGACGCTTGGCAGAGACAACCAGCAATAATCAAAAATCAAAAATCAAAAATAATCATGAATATGAAGAGGTTTAACATTTGTTTTCATTTTCAACCAATAAATTTAAATGAGATTGTGAATATCTTGAGAATCATTAAAGATTTTTTGAAGGAATAAAGATTTTTTCAGCTCTTCAAAATAAGACGAATTTGTTTTCACTGCCAAAGGAATTAAGTCATTTCATCCAAAGTTTCAAGAAAAGTTCTTGTAAACAATAAGTCATTTTGGGAGGCTTTTAAATTTTTACTCTCCAGTAAAGTTTGTTCTTATTAACCCTATATCTCTTTCATTTAAAGAATAAAATAATGATCATTTGACTGTCGGTGATATTTTTGATTTATATTTTTGAGTAAAATTACTACTAACTTGACAATTTTTTATTTGAGCAATTTTCCAAGAAAATTATTGTTTTCTGAGAAAAGATTGTAAAAATACCTCACTGAATAATGGCATATTTCTTGCAAAGCTTAACTTGGTTAATATTTTTTCGCTTTTAAAAAGGGCAATACACCCATGCACAAGAAAGTATCGCACCAAAATTAAATTTCCTGAGACTTGTGGAAACAAGCCATGTAGACCGAATCGTGCTCAGGTCAACTGCTAATTCAAGGTACGGATTGGTGGGTTAGGGAATATGGTTGCAATGAGTGAAGTGTGAGATTGAGGAAAGAATATACAAGGTATCAGATAAACGAGTTGGACCAATGGGAAAAGCAAACATGAATCACGTGACACTCAAGCAAAATGCTGTCAAACATCAAGGTGAGAGTAATGAACCAATAAAATAGAGCAAAGGAGAAAATAGTATGTAAACAAGTACAGACACAGCTAAACTAACAAATGGCAGATCTACATTAATTTAAGAAAAACGGTTTTCTTGCATAAAAAATACCTTACTTTTTCTGCTGTTCAAGAAGTGTGTCTGGAAATTAAATTGCATGAGTCAATAAATAATCCATTGTGTTTTTTTTACCAAGATACTTGATTGCATATTTGTTATAAAAGAGTATGCAAAAGTTTAAATCGCCAGGTCTGGTTACTTGGGGAAAGTGTGTTGCATTATATGTGGATACTTTCTCTGAGTCACTAGGTTAATTCTTGCTACTATGTCAGGATGATATGATCGTCTGTGTAAATATTAATGTCATCCTATAAAATCACAGCCAATCGATTCTTTGCTTTCAAATAAATATCTAACTAAAAGTGTTTGTCAGCACTAGCGTTACTGTGTGAGATGGTGCACCAGATCTTTGCACAACCCTTAATAATTATAAGGCATGTCATAAGGCACACACCTCCCTCCATAAAAAGACATGTGTCTGTAATACTTACTTTGAAATTCTCAAAAATAAAATTTTAATAATGACTGTATCAAAGTATTTTTATCTGTCATTTATCAACTATAAATAACAGGCTTCGTAATAATGCGTTTGTTTTGATTTAAATAAAAAAGAACATAGTTTGATTATAACTAAAATAAAGTTTCTAGAAAAATTTTTCTAGTTATAATTAATGCGCTAGTATTTGATCACAAAATATGCCACTCTCCTATATTTATTTTCACGTCAAAATCATAACCAGCAAACTTGCCACAAAAGATCAACTCCCATAATAGACCGACAAATGACAAATGTGTAGAGGTATATATCATATTCAATGCAAGTGCTGTTTACTCAAAAGTATACTTAAACGACAAAATTTTGCTGACCTAAATTTAAGACAAGATGGAAAACATGACAATCCATAAAAACAGATAGCTTAAGTAACTATTGCTTTAACAAATTGAGATCATGAAGGTACGTTTAAAATTCTGGTTTTAGAATCAATACAAAGTAAATTACAGAGTTAATTTATGCTTATTGAACACGTGATGAAAAAGAGACACCTAGTCATGGCAGGAATGCAAAAAATTCAAAGTCTATTGTATTTCTGCGACAGTGTTGATGGCAATTGTCTTTTGTCGTTGAATATTCCGATGGATGGCATCATCACTATATCTACCAGCGTCATCACTAAAACATTCTTTACGATCTCTATCTTTCTATAAGATCTTAAAAGCGTAAGTTGACAAAAAATTTTAACAAAAATGAAAATATTTCAAAATATTAATTAGCCTCATTTTTCTGATATTTACCTTTTTAGTATTTTAGTATTTACGTTGACAATTATTATATTGACATACAAGTCTGGGAGAAATTAGGAGAAAGTAAACATCTAGTATGAATGGAATTTTTTTCTTATTTCTTAAAGTACATGGTATGAGCATTTCATAAACGTTTCTTGATACTCCATATGTATTGGGCAACTTTTCTTATAAGCATTTTTGTAAAAATATTGAAAATGAAAAAATTTGGCAATTTTTGTGCTTTAAAAATTAGGGAAAGCCTACTCTGCAGACTTTGGAGAAGATGTAACCTGCATGGAATGTCTTGAAAATGATGTGTTATAGACAGTATTTTAAATAGATTGATTAAAGTAAAAAACTTTTAATTTCTTGCTGATGTCAGCACTTCTTAAATAAAAAAATGATGCTTCATTGTAACATAAAAAAATGTTTTTAGTTAAATATACTTTCTTTTCAGAAAATAAGTTTCAATATCCATTGATTATCTTCATTATCTTCGTCATCTCTACTCTCATCTTCACTATCAGCTGTAGTTTCACAACGGCCAATATTCCTGCATTCATTACTACATTGGAAAACTCAGAGCATTTTGTACCATTTTTCCGTATCTATGTATGTATGCATGCATGCATGTATGTGTGTGTATGTATGTATTTATGTATGTATCTTTGTATGTATGTATGTATGCATGCATGCATGTATGTATATACATATATATATATATTCAAGATCTGGTGGAGAAAGTTCCAAGGATGAATGCCATATAATTGACTAATATCTGGCTCGCAATATGTTTAGTTGGAGTGCTTCATTATTTGGTGGAAGTGTCTTGAGTGAGGGGTTTTTACCTGCTTTTGCTCTTGTATTCCAAATTATGTCTCTATAAAAGTGTTTAAATGAATAATTATGAAAAAACTCTTTGAAACTCACTTGGAAGGAAGTTTTTATTCAAAAATATACTTTTGTACATAAGAATATCTACAGTACATCGATTGTTTTTTAATCTCTGTAAAATACAGCTAAGAATTCTGATATATCTATATACCGACATATATATATATAATCATGATTTGAAAATTTAAAATAAAAAGAATAGCCAAGCAAAGTTTAATTATTTTTCTTTAAAAAACAAATGCAAATATAGTTAGTTACCTATTTTCAGATGAGCTGTTACCACAAGTTACGGTTCTTGATGAATAACACGCTGCTACAAAACATTTACTTTGAGAGTCAGCCAGTGACTGGTCAATGAGATGTAATGGTGGTAGCAAATGTTTTTTATAGCATACTATTGATTTCTTTTTTCCAATCCTATGCATCATTGGTACGGTGTCACAGCCAGATAAGGCATGTAAGTTTAGAAGATCTAAGCTCATAAGGTTGACATGTTTTATTGATGTCTTTTCATAGCCAATGCACCAATATTTCGATGACATCAATACTGTACAGTTCTATTCTTTAGTATGATAAAAATGGAGGAGTAGACAAAGTACGTTTGTGTCTTCAGATTGCATGTCGATGACTGTGTATTCATTTTTCGTTGCATTATTTATTTGATAACTCATTAAATCATTACGAATGAAAATATTTCCTTCTTTTATTTTGTTGACATTGTCTGAAGTTAAGAACAAGGAGTTTAGCACAGTATTTCATTCGAATTTATTCACCAAGTATTCACAAAATAATGAGTTGATTTTTCCTGAACCCATTAGTGTATCTCGAGGGGGTAGTGGTGATTGAAGGGTTAGGGTAAGAGATGAGTCTTCTTCAAAGATGATATCCTTGTTTGAAGAGAGTCAGATTTAACACTGAAATCCAAGTACCTATCAAAAATTAATAAACGTCAACTGTCTCTAATTTCTTTCCAATACCTTTTGCAAACCCTTCTGCCAAATCTGAAACTTTTTATTAAGTTGGCCAGTATATATATTTATTATGAAATAATATACCACCATCAATAAAATAACAATCCGATTTCAGGACTCTATTTTAAAGCAGTTTAAGACAATGGCTGCTTTAGAGCTGGGCTAGTTGGGACTTTGTTTTCCTTGAATATTGAAGTTGTTACAGGTGCTAATTCAAAGTTATTTGAATTAGGACCTGTAACAACTACGAAGGTTCAAACCTTGGATCAGCAGAAATAGAATTTTTGTAAGTATAATATCAGTGTTCTATAACTGAATTAATTGATTCGCTTTTTTTCTCTGCGCTAAAGTAACAATTTACTTTGAAATCTTTTGGTAAAACCCATCTGGTAACCTGTTGATGAACTTTTAAATTTGCTGTTTTCTGATCTATAAGTTCTCCTTCTTTTATAATGAGGTATTGTGTTATTTATCAATATGTTTATGCTTCAATATTTGGTTAGTCCTTAAAGCCGATTTTCTACCCTGTTTTAAATTTAAATTGTCCTACAAGACCATATTTCAGATACCATACATTTGGACATAAAAATCATGCAAATCACCTGATTTCGTAGTTCCTTCCTGAAAATTGCCCAAAATTAGAATTTTTTAAGTTTTCTTGATTTATAAAAGATTATCATACATTTTTAGGGCTATTATTTTCATACAAATGTAGCCTTTGGCAAAAGGGCTTATCACACAGAAAATTTCAAGTGCTTTTGATAAATGGTTCTGAAATTATGAGATAAAAATCTCCCCCCTACCCATAAAATATATAATGAACTTATAGCTTTTTTATCCATTTTCTTCCTAAAAATTAGTGCAAAATCCATCAAGAATCCTCTTTTTTTATTGAATTCGTAAATCACTAATGGTGATGGGTTTTTCTGAGTGAAATGTTGATTATCTAAAAATGCTTCCCACACAAAATTTGTTTTCATAAGAATTTCTTTGTCAGACCATATTTCAGACACCTACAAATTTTGAAATAATCATGCAAATCACTAGATATTTTATATTTTTATAATTTTGATAGTACTCCAAATATATTTATCACAATTTTATGTTTCAATGCATTAGTTATTGTGATTTTGGTTTAATTCCTTCCCAAAAATGATCAAAAATTAGAATTTTTGGCTTTTTCTTCAATTTTTAGGCCGCCATTATGGATTTTTTGCAAATTTTGAAAAACTCACTTTCCATAGTTGTAACACAAATTTTAGATTTCTGCTGATTTGTAAAATTTGAGGATCCTTTCTAAGGTAGAAAAAAGTTATTAATTCTTGAAATTGACAGAAATTTAAAAATTGATACCTGTTGTGGTCGATACCACTAACTTAAACCACTTGAGTTGAAAATTTCAGGATTTTCTTATCTTCTATAAATGAACATAATATTCAAAGAGTTGTAAAATCTGACAGAATCACCTGGGGTGTCCTTTTTAAATTTGTTAAATTGACACGGAATGACTCTAAATTGATTATTATTTTTATAATGACCATAATATGTGTGATTACTTAATAATCCCTTTAAAAGTTTGCATTGCTAGTAGACTCAGGGTATCATGTATACTTATGTTTTTTATGTCAATTCTTTTCTTGGCTTACATAGTTAATGCTGATGTGTAGCAAAATAATCTTCCCATTGATAAGCATCTTTTATGATGACCAAACAATCGCCAATAGGCTTGTATTACCCATAATTTAGAAAAAAAATGTACTATTTAAAAAAATTTGAATTTAAAAATAAAATGTATGCAATCATCACCTTCCATTTTTATAGTCTTAAAATTGCGTAAAGCCACATAGGTAATTTAGAAGCCAATACCCAAAAAGCAAACAGAGTAAATTTTATAGATATCTGACCCAAAACACTGTGGGTGCAATAATTTCAAATTCTATTTAAATATTATTGTAAAAAAAGTATCCACTTGAAATTCTTCCAATGTTGATTTGACAGTAATAAAATTTTAAACATTCTATTACTTTCCTTTATATATTTTCTTTCTCTATACTGACTGGTATGTCCAACCATAAGCAACTCTATTTTGATATCATATTTTTATAAAATTTATTTTTATATATAAAATATATATATATAAATTTATAAAGATATATAAAATTTATGCCCTATGTTAATATAAAGAGTTCCAAAGTCATGATAGCATCATTAAATTTCATAAAAAGTAACAATAATAGGATTTTTGTTGTTTTTAAATATCGCTATACCACCAATGACAAGTATAGCACAGCTTGAAATTTAATGTAAATTTCTGTTGGAGTTAAACATAGCACTGGGAAACTAAATCTTATTTTCAGGCCAGTACTAAATAATTTAAAAACTGTTGTGCATGAAAACTTAAACTATAAACTATCAAAATTAATTAATAATAACATGCCCCCAGTTTTTATCGCTATCGTAAACCTGAAACAAAAAATATAATATAACTACCTTGCTTGTATTGTCAAACCTTGGTGCTCTGGTATTACACACTCCACGTGTGCTGCTAGGTTTGTTAGCTTTTTCGTAAAAAGAATCGGGTATATTGTAAGTACCAGGACCAAGGAGACGTTTCTATAACACAAAAATGATTTTCATATTATATTATATCAAAACAAAAATATATTAAAGATGTCTGCTTTTCAGGTTTAACTTATCAACAAAGAACTAAAATAATTCACTTTCTATAACTATATTATAATTTCATTAAAAGAAATTACTAAATACTTCATTTGTAGCAAAAATATTTTTTTTCCACCTTAAGTTCAAAATGCAAGAACTCTTTACTTAATGTTGAATATTATGATGAAATTTTTGAAAATGTTTCTAGATAGACTATAAGCTTTTATCAATGAATAGGGTACTGATAAAGAATAAGTTATTATTTTTTTCCATATTCCAAATAAAGAGGATCGCAAATTTTTACTAATCATGGGATTAAAAAGCTAATAGTTCTTTTGTCAAGCATATTATTCTAAAATTATTAGCCTCATCATGGTATTATGAACAAATATGCCATTGTCACCCAACTGACTATAAGAAAAATATAACCCGAGCATTAAAGATTCTTTTGTCATGTACATCAAAATAAAATTCAGTTTAAAGTTTAACAAGAACACTTCCTTTGTCAAACATTAATACTTTTATTGCCTTTAAATGTTAGGATTTTCTTATTAGCTGTTTATATTCAAATCCTTTGTGAAATTTTCTATTTTTCCCTGAATGCTAAGCGAATTTGCCATTAATTTTCTCTATGATAAAGATGCACATAACAAAAAAGCTGTCAGGGATTTACTTGTAGACAGAGAAGTACATAATAAAGGATTTTTAAATAGTTTCCACTAAAACTTAGGCCAATGACGTGACATTAAAATTAAATTGATGATTTATTTTTCTTATAATGGTATTGCTGCATGAAAAAGGAATTTCCAAGGATTCATATTCTCTAGATCATTACTACCAAACCTTGGGATGATGTAGGTAACCAAGAAAATTTAAGAGCATATTTTTCCTAAAGCTTAGCATACATGGCAAAGAAATTTTTGCTGTTAAACTTTTCCTTTATCTCTTGATGTGCATGACAAAGGAATTTTAAGGATTTAATTTTTAATGATAGTCCTTTTGATGATGATGATGATGACATAGATTTTCCTAGTCCCACCAGAATGAATTATGAGGTTTTATCTGTTTTTAAAAAATTGGATACCTCAAATAAAAAAAACTATCGTCCAATTTGTATCTTTCTTGCCTGAAATTTCGACGGTGTTTGAAAGAGTTGTTTTTGAGCAGATAAACAACTTTTTAAAGATCGTTTTTCAAATAGACTTTGTGGTTTTCGCAAAGGTTTTTCTACACAAATTGCTTTATTAAATCTTTTGAAAAGTGGCAAAGTTGCTTGGACAACAAGAGGATAACAGATACAATTCTAATTGATCTTTCTTAGGCTTATGACTGTATCCAACATGACCTGCTGCTAGCCAAGTTTGAGGCCTATGGTTTCTCAAAGAGTAGTTTACCTTATATGAAGAGCTATCTGAAAGGACGTAAACAGAGAGTAAAGATAAGTTCCATATTTAGTAAGTGGCTTGAGGTAAATTCTGGAGTTCCTCAAAACTCAACTTTAGGTCCTAATCTATTTAATATTTTCATATGTGATTTTTTTCTTTTCCTTAAAGAAACTGAAGTATGCAATTCTGCCGATTATAACATCATACATGCCTGAGACACGACAGTTGATTCAGTTATTTATAAACTTAGAGCTGAATTATCCAGCATATGCAGTTGGTTTTCTATAAACTCCCTTTGAACAAACCCTTTGAAATTCCAACCGATGCTCCTTAGAATAAAAACAAATAGTATAAATTTATCTTTATCTATCTGTAATAAAAATATTGTTGTCAAAAACGAGGTTGAACTGTTTGGTGTAAAAATTGATAAAAAACTGTTCTTTTCCAGTCATATTATTAGTATTTGTAAAAAGGCAAATCAACAATTGCCTGCCATTATGTCTAAGAATCTCCTTGTCATTATCTCAGTCAAGGGTGTCAGTTTATGCCCATGTCCTCTCATACTTTTCAGACTACCCTCTGATCTAGATGTTTTGTTCTAAAACTGAAATGAATCTTATAAAAAGAGTTTAGAAGAGGCGCTAAGAACAATCTTCAACAACTTAATTTAGATCTTGACGAATTGTTAACTATTGGAAACAGCAGTTACTAATGATTGAAATATATAACTGTATTCATCATACAAATCATAAACTAGTTCAAGATCTTTTATCATTGAAACAAGTTCTTTATAACTTTAGAAGTAATTTTACATTAAATCTTCCTCACATATTTTCTAAAACTTATGGAGCAAATTTATTCCAGTTTAAAAGCAGTCTTATTTGGAACATGCTTCCAAATTCTATTAAAAATTCTCCCTCTTTAGAGATTTTGAAACGTCGAATTAAGAATTGGAAAGATCGTGAAATTTGTTCATGTAAGTGTTGTATGTAATCTGGTGTGTTTTCTAATCCTTGCTTTTAAGTCTTAAAATTTTGTTGCAATTTATTAGTATCTACGAATGTTTTAATTATTGTTTCATTTATAACCATGTTATTATTCAACGGTAAAGAAATAAATTGAATTGGGACAAGGTAATTTTAAAAGAAATAAAATGAACTTTAACAACTTAAAATATTAAGTTAATAACTCAACATAAATTAACTCGACATAAATTAACTCAACATAAATTAACTCAACATTAATTAACTCGACATTAATTAACTCGACATAAATTAACATAAAATTATAGTAATGATAGCATAGCCTAAGATAAGGTTTTTAAAATGTCTGAGAGAGAAATTCGCCAATTACTATTACTATTATGTAATCCGTTCAAATCTCCATATTTCATCTACTAGCTGTTTCTACATATCAAAAAATAGTTATCAATAAAAGTATATTTTACCAAGCTTTTTGTGCCAATTTTTAAAATGTTTTCAGAAGAAAATCCAGTATATGTGAGAATCTTCTTTATATGAGGTTTATCCATTAGTCAAAATAGGTTCAAAAAGTTTGGGGTTATTCAAGTATAACTGACCATTGAAAGTAACCTGATAAAGAGAAAAATAAAACTTCTTGTATGAAACTTTTTTTACAGGGCTGGAATTCTCCTTTGTAAACAACATCATTTTTTTTTTCTAATCTAGGATGCCTTTCCTCCCTCCACCCCCCAAAACATCACACCACATTCTAAACACTCTCCTTCATTTATTTGTTGTATCTCCAGGTACAATTTCAATGCAAATCAGCCTTTAAATATTTGAAGATTTTCTTTAATATAAGAGTTGCTTGCGGAGGTGAAGATATTAAACAAAACAAACTTAACCAAAGAAATGGCGACAGAAATAGCAACTCCGGTATTTAATTAATATTTAATTTTAATATTTAACACCTGCATTTGCTTTTTTTGCCATTCCTCACGATACAATAAATGTGGAAGCTTTGCTAGCTGTGCTTTCTCATAAGCTACTTCCCATCCTAATTAAGAAGATAAATAATGCAATTAAAACCTGGTAAGATATAATCTATTGAGATGCTAAAGCTATGAAAAAAAAAGGTTGACTTAAAACGCCCAAGATCCATTTAACTTAGATAAATTAGCTATAGTCTGTCATCCTACATGAGAAAAATGGGCAAATTTTTCTATCAGACATTTTAAAAAACACACAGACTTATTCACTGCAACATAGGCTAAAAAAAAGTTAGAGATACATTGATTCATGCATTTTAACAAAGATAGTAATCACAAACTGAACTAAACAAATTACAGAAAAACAAAAAAATTTCCAAAAACTTTTACAATTATGCTAAAAAACGATTTTGTAACCTTTACATTCTACAGCGACGGTTTCAACGATGATAGCTATTTTGGGACTATGAAAAATTCTTTCCAAAATTTGATACTGTACAGTGACGCTGAATGTCCGTTTTCTCATCAAGATGAACTTTATTTAGGGATGCTTCTTGTTTCAACAGAAATCAAAAATTCTAAAAGTTCAAACATAAGCTTAAAGTTTGCCTCCTCAGGTACGTTAATCTTAACATTAGGAAACTTGAATTATGGTTACGATCCGAATTTCATGTAAAAATTTGAAAAACTACAAATATTATGACCAAGATTGTCTGAGTAGTTTTTAATTTCCAATGTTAAGCTGAAAACAGAGATAAGAGTTGCTTTTTGGTGTAAATATTTTTCCTTCAAAAAAATAAATTCTACATACAATGAGGGTTATAATACTTTTGAACTATAAAAAAATTCAGACGAAAATTTAAAATCGTAAAGTTACCCATAATGTTAAAATCTGTTTTCTCATTGAAACAAACTTTTTAAGAGCTGCTGTTGGTAATGTGGCTATGCCTAGATACAATGACTCCTTCAAACATTTAAAAAGTTTCAAATATTATGACCAATATTGAAGTTCTCCATTTATAAAGCAGTAAACAACAGACATTTAAAGTTAAAATTTGAATAGAAATTTTCTAGAGTCTAATTTTAATACCTCTATTTATTTAAAAAGCTAGCAAACTGAATTATAAAAATGGTGTAAAAGGAGCAACTTTACAGTCATAAATGAAAAAGAATATTGGTTTTTTCCAAACTACAGTTTGACCGCTAACAGATATCCAACACACCCACCTTTTCACTTAAAACCATTAAGTTAATGGTTTATTAAATTATATTTGACAACATCAAAATTATTAGAATATTATTAGCAAGACTGAAAAAGTTATGCAAAAAAAGTGTACATGTAAATATATATTATAAAAATATATTTTCGGGTAATACCATGTCAATTCACCAGATGATCTTAACCCATATCATCAAAATTCGCTAATTTTTGGCACATGAGCAACTTTTATGAGAATTAGTTTGTGTAAAAAATTTCAGTATCTGACCAGCGGTTTCTTAGATAATGATACTAGGTAGCAGGCCTTTTTCGTAAAATTTATTCAGCGCCACAGTTTGAATATAGCTATATGTCCTTACAATAACCTATATGTAATAAGTTCTAATCAACATGCAACCTTGAAACAAATTTTTATTGAAAACAATTATTACTTGTACGGAAAGCAAAAAAAAAAAAAAAATATATATATATATATATATATATATATATATGAGGCTGACCAGGCTACCAAAATATATTTTGTGTTACCTAAAGGTATTGTATTTCTACTAACATACAGGAATCTGATTAAGCAATTCGAGATTGTGGTTTATGAACCGTATTTAGTATTTCAAGAATCAAATATTATTACTTTTAAACAAATGAATCAAGATTACATTAATTTAAAATAATGATCATTTTTTTAGCAATATATTCAATTTTTTACTCATTAGTAGCTTATTGTACTGTCTACCATTTTGTTTTTTACTTTTGTTAAGTTGGTTCATGAAAGAAGTCAGGCGCTTAAGAACGCGAAAACATTTTTAACACTTTTAATTTGAAATGACACATCAGGTTAATGGTGAGTATTATCTAGCAAAAAGAGAGAGCCCATTCACAGACTTTGCCAATCTACTGAATTTAAAAAATAAAATCAAATTTCCAAGTATTAGAAGAGGTTATAAAACTGAAAATGCAGCAGCTCTATTTACTGAGTGCATTGCTAAAGTATCACCTAATGAAATAGCTAAATATTTTGCCAATGCAAATACTTATTCTGTTCTCTCTGACAAAAGCCATCACAGAAAAATAATTAATATACCCATTGTATCTTTTTAGTGGAACATCAAGTGTTAAATACTTCAGTATCGAAGATGTTAAAACTACAGATGCCAAAGGATTACAAGAATGCATTAAAGAATCTTTTAAACAAATCGGTATACAAAGTTTGACAATTCACATCATTAACTGTGATGGTACATTTTTCAATATGGGGAAAATCACTGGGTTGGGTATTTGGTCTAAAGAAACTGCTCTATGGCTGCAGGTTGTACATTGCTTCAATCATTGTATGGAACTGGCTTTGAAAGGTGCATTTGACAAAATTCTAGCTTTTCAAAAAATCAATAATTTTTTGTTACAATTATATTATATGTATCAAAAAAGGTTAAGAGGTCTTCATGGTAATTCCATGGCAATTGCTTATGAAGAGTCAATACTGAAACCAGCCAAAGTAGCTGACACTAAGTGGCTTGAGCGATTAAAATAGCTTTGGAGAATTTTGGTGATTTCATGGCACACTTCGAAGAACTTATGGATTCAAATGCTGAAAAACAGTCTAAAATAAAAGAATGGCTCAGAAAGTGAAAAGAGGAAAATCTTTGCTTAAATATGTCAATTTACTTTAATATTCTAGCAACACTTTAAATTCTAGCACTTCAATCGGAAATATACAATTCTGTAAAACATATCAGACGTATCCAAGAATTTACATGTACAATGGCAAAACTCCAAGTGGTTGTTTAAAATATGCTTGATGGTGATAATGAAAGAACAACTTATTATACTCTCTTTAGAGATTTGTTAAATAAATAATTTTGAAAATAAAGTTGAGAAGGTATATTAAAAGGGAATTAAATTAGCTAACTATCGTTTAATTAAAGAAACAAAACAAATCAAATCACTTTATTTTACATGGCATCTCCAGTATTTAAAAATAGTGCTAATCTTCTTGATATATCTACTTGGGCTAAGGAAATTGATGACGCATACAGAAGTTGTGATATCTGACCTAGTTTCTCATTTCAGACCTTTACTAGAAAAAAACCAATGCGTTGCGGAAAATATCTCATTAGAACTAAATTTGTTACGGAGCGATATCCTACCAATTTTAGAAAATAACAAACAGAAAATGACTCGACGTTGTGGAAAAAGATCATTACGAATAAAGAAGTAAAATGAGAGGGAAAAAATATATTATATTTAGAATTTTACTGATATCTTCATTCACGAATACGAAAGTCGAATGACGGTTTTCGGGAATGGCGAAAATTAAAACTGATTACCGAAATAGCCTAATGTGAACAAAATTTGACATGTGATTGCCTATAAGCAAAGAAGGCGGCACTTTAGAAGCTTTTAATCCAGATGAACCCATTAATATCTGGTACAGTGAAAAAGTGCAAGACTTACTGCAGCTCCTTATAAGTACCCAAAGAACAGAAAACGGCAGAACAAACCAGACAAATCATTGGACATCGCAATCATAACTATTTCCGATTTTGAAAACAGTGATGAGTTACAATGGAATTAAAAACTGTGCATCTATTTTTAATATTAATTTTTCTTAAACTTGAATATTACCTGTTCTTTGTTTGTCCCCACCACCCAATAAAACAAATCGAAGGTATAATCATCACGCAGTCAAATACTTTGGTGAAAAATGACGCACAAAATATGTGACGTCGCAGTAATTTCACTTTTTGTAAATTTCTAATTTCTAATTGTTATGATATACTAGTTCTGTCTTTAATATTTTTTAATTATCCAGGCCCTTATAACTTTATAATTATAAGGACTTTATTTGCATAACTTTACAAGTCCTTATAACTTGAAAACTCACTGACCAGAAATAAACATAAATAAAATAAGAACACTGAAAGTTTACTTTAAATTTTTATACGCTTTTATAATTTTATTGAGATACACATTTTTTTCATTTACTGCACTGTAGGGGTAGGATAAAAAAGTGTTTATTTTACTTAATGAAAAATAAAAACACTATTTTTTTCTTTAGTCAAAATGGTAGAAAAAATGTAATTATATTTTATCCTCATATATGCCCCTCACCTCTATTTATATTTTTGCTATAACAATATAACATGCCACAAAAGACAAACTGAGATAACCACTAGTATTAAAAGGAAGGGGTAAATTATGTGACAAAATAATTGCATTTAAGTGTATTAAATAATTAACAATCAAAGAATTAAATAACATCCTTAAAGCTTAGTTTGTAATTAGGCATATTTTATGCGTATCCAAGGTTATGACAAAAAGCAGTTAAGCCACAAATATAAAAAGTTTTCTGATATCCTATTAAGAATTTTAATTAAAGAACTCTTTTGTTTGTTTATAAATAATTTTTTACATCGCATTTTGAGTTTCGAATTCAGTATTTACGAGTGTCATAAAAGAATGTCTTTTGCAAGTAAGGTTGGCTGGCGTAAAATTAAATTCGTATGTTGCCGTTGTTCCACTACTTAACAACTGACAATTTACAGATCGAACAAAATAAATAGATTAAGTTATATTTTATCCTATCTATATCAAGTTTAATAATATAAAAGTTATAAATAAATCCATTTTAATATTTCTAAATAATGTATTTGATAATCATATGTTCCTACTTTGAGAAATGTGTAATTTACAGAACAGAATATAGTTCATAAAATAATAAAAAATCCATCCAATAAAATTTTGTGATATTTTGGGGGAAATTTAGACTATTCCATCACCAGACATTTTTAAAAAGATTGTTGTTAAAAAAAATTAATGACTTACAGCACAATGCATATTTATTTAGCTTTTTATTAATTTCACATTTATATTTCATTGTTTCAAGTTGTTTCCAGAATAAAATAAACTATTTTAATTTAATCTAATTTAATTTTTAATTTAGTTAATTTATGCTGTTGAAAAGTACCTAACAGACTTTTCATCCGTTATCAAATTTTCCAATTTCTTTTTAACATCTAAAGCTAGAGTACAAATTAGACCAATCTGTCGGTGAATCTGATATTAATGGTAGGGTATAAATGGTGTTAACCATTTTCTTTTCGGACATTATAGAATTGTAGGTAGCCCATGGAAGAATAACTTAGCCAAATGAATTGCTTAAGCACTTTAATAGGAACCAAATTGCATCATCGTCCCGATGGAAATGAATGCTTTCACCTAAAAAGTTTATATTAATAATTTCGTAAAAGAAGATATTTAAAAACATATTTCTCCTCCACATATTAATATGAGCATATCTAAATAGAAATAAAAAAACCTTCAGCTTTTATTATATTCATATTTATTGTATTTAATTTATCACTCATCAATTAAAACCCATTTCAACTAAGTTGAAATTTCAAATTTTCTTTATTTAGTAATTCTAAATGATTTTTGAAACACACCCTAATTTTTGGAAATTATCACTCGTACACTCATCAATTCCTATATTAAATATTTCTTCATGTGTTTTAAAAAATCTGCTCTTTTAGTAACAACTCATTTAGGTAATGAAGCTTGGAACTCCAAAAATATATCTTTGATAAAAACATTTATAACATTAAAATGCAATAATTATCAGTTGTTTTTGGCGATTTATTGAGGTTTTAACGCTGGTTGCAAGTTACAGTTTCCAGTCTGTAAAATATATAACCAAAACAAAAGAAAAGTTTCAGACATATTTTTAAAAATATTTACACTATATTCTTTCAGAAAATTAATAGTTTTGGCTTCTAACGAAAAAATCGAGTGGCACCCTTTTTATGAAGCTTTCAAGCTGCAGTAATATTTTCAGTATAAGTGATTTGGGGTATTAAAATTTTTTTGCAACCTAACGGTGAAATTTCCCCGAACCATTTGTTAACAGTTACTTCAATCCCTGACATAAAATAAAATTAGAGCTATGTGTTACATAGTGTTATAGTGCTATATAGTTCTCTAAATATTTTACGTCAAAGTTGATGTCATTTTTAGAGAAATTTCGTTTAATATTTAATTTCTAAACTGTTTGTTTTCACCAAAAAAAAACTTTCATAAACAAAATACTAAACATGTCAAACAAAATGCTGGAATCCTATGAACAAGCACAGTGATTGTCCAATTAAAAGTAAGTAAGCTCATTTTATTTAAAATATTAGACTTTTGTATAAATGGAGATCATTTTCCAAACATTGTGTTTCTGTTTATCTTCACTGAAGAAATGAAGGATTTCAGGTGCATATTTAAAAAAAGATTTGAAAGGTCAAAACTAAATCCTGGAACAAAAAGTTATTCACAAATCACATTGAAAAATCTTTAAATATAAGGGATTTAAAACAGTCTATGTATGTGGCATGTGCATACGATCAGTAGTCGTGGATTAGTTTTGTTGATAAAAAAAATCATGATGTACAAGATGTTCAAAATTTTTTCTTCACCCACATGGTCCAGTACGTTTGTTTTTTTTTATCACAAAGGGAAGACAGGTGCTTAATTCTAAAGAAACATATTCTATGTACAATCAAAATGCCATCTATTGCCACAGGCTGCCAATATAATATTGATGAAAAAGACATTACAAAAATTATTGAAGCATGTAATAATTTCATCGAATAAATGTAGTTAATAAGTATTTATTTAGCTTTTATTGTGAGCATATAAAGCTTCATATTTGAAAAATCTTATTAGTGAAGCCTTATAAGATACTTATTTTGTATTTTAATGATATATTTGTTTTGATTTTCAATAACAAACAATCAAAGTGAGAGCATTTAGTAGTTGGATGATTAACCTTTTTCTATATAAAAATAAGCAAAATTTCTCTAAAAATATACATAAACTTTGACAGAAAATATTTAGAGAACTATACAAAACATATCTCTAATTGTTTTGTATGTTAGTGGTAATACAAACATATAAAATGTTCATCATAGTTTTTCTTGGCTTTCACTACAAGTAATGATTATTTTCAGTAAAAAAAGTTGTATTTTGAATCAAGTTATTTCTATCAATATCTGGAAATTGTAAAGCTTCTAATTGGATTCCTCACCCTAAAATTAACCAAGGTACAAGGTTTCAAGCTTGTGTGTTAATTAGAACTTATTGTATAAAGGACTTTGTAAGGGTGTATAGTGATAAACAAAGTGCAGCACTGAACAAATTTTGTAAAAAGGCCTGATACCTAGTATCAGTATCTCAGAAACCGATGGTTGGATTTAACTGAAATTTGGCACACAAATTAATTTTCATAAAAGTTCAATTCTAATCATATGGATTAAAAAATGTTAAAATATTCTGTTCAATTGATAAAGAATTACCCTGTCTTACAATACATGGTTTTCCGATAATCTTAACAGCTTTTCACACATTTGTAACGTTGCCCGACGTTGCAAAATTAGCAAATAAATCTGTTAACAGTTGGATCATTTTTAAGATAGGACATAACTTATGGGTAAAAAATAAATGAATAGATGTCAAAATTTGTATCAATCTATACTCACCAGGTCCTGAGCATCTTTCATTTACATTTTTAGCACTAAAACTCCCTAGGTCAACATTATATGTTCCAGGGCCAAGCTTACGATTCTATAAAAAAGTTAAATGAATAAGATGATAGTGAGAACCAACTAAAACTATTTTATATTTGCCAATAAATTTCACCAAAAAAACATTGTGTAGACCTTTTTTACAAATCCTATTATTTATCCTATGTAAATTTGTACCTAGGGCCAGATAAAAATTACAGGCCGTTATGTCATGCTGCAAACCATGATCTAGCTTATGAAAATACAAATATATTTATCAAGTACTTTCATGACTAATGAACTCCTATAAAAGAATACTTAAAATGACTAATCTTTAGTTAAAATTCTCATTCAATGTCATGCTAAAAATATTTTCATTAAGCATTTTAACAAAATTTGGGTAGAACGAAAAAATCCCTTTCAGAGAAAAATTAAGTGTTTTTATTTTCAGGTAAAATTTTCTTTAATATTCCCCAGGACCAAATTAAATTTTTTAAAAGAGGTAAACTGTTAAATTTATCAAAAATATTATTCCAGCATTTTGTATTCAGTTGAAACAGATTAAAGTGGTAGTCACTATCTAGTATGCACTATTTTAGAAGCGAGTGTTTTGAGACATTATTCAGCTGGTCTTTCATATAGAAAATTTTTTTAAATTTTAGCTAATTTAATATTTAATTTAATTTAATTTAATATTAATTTTAATTTGCAATTTTATCATTCAGATAATTTAAATTTATTTACTTATTTATGAATTTTTTAAATATAATTCCAATCTTGCAAAAAATATCTTCTTAAAAGAAATATATCTGTAATTACATCTACATAATAAGTTAAAATTAATTTTGCTGTTAACCTGATTCGTAACAAAAATTTTTTTTAACGATATTGAGATTTAAAATATCTTTAATATATATATATATATATATATTTATATATATATATATATATATATATACATTTTTTTTTTAGAAGTTCCTTGTGAAATTCATTAAACTATCTATTGACAAGGTGGAAGACTTTCTTAATTAACTTAATAGATTGAAATGAATAAGTAAATGTTTCATGATGAATTTTTTGGTATATATTCAATGGTCACTTAAGCACAAACAAAATTTAAAAGAACAATCTGAAACCATGTCAATTCAACAGATGATTTTAACCCGTATCACCAGAATTCGCTAATTTCTGGCACATGAGTAACTTTCATGAAAATTAGTTTGTGTAAAAAATTTCGGTTTTTGTCCAGCGGTTTCTAAGATAATGGTATGAGGTCCGTTTTTAGGTATGAGGCCCTTTTTATAAAATTTGTTCAGCTCCACACATTGCTTATCAGTATACACCCTTTGTTTTTGTAAGGGCGTATAGTGCTAAACAACGCAAGCACCTTTTACAAAAATGTAGCTCACTAGCCAAAAATCAGCCAATTCTGATGATATGGGTTAAAAAAAGAGAAAAATTCTGTTGAATTAACCTGGAACTACCCAAATTCTTCTTCCTTTTATACAGTTTTACGTCCATTCTCCATGTTAGCACGGGTTAGACTATCCTGTAAACTCAACGAAAACATAAAGTTTTTGCTTAAACGATGCTAAAAAACATCATTAACTTAATTTGCTATAAACGATATTTTAAAATTTTAAAAAAATTGCTAGAGCAGGTTTTGAAAAAAGAAAATATTTTTTGAGGTTTAGGGTTAAAAAAATTTAAAGGAAAAAAAAATGGAGAAAAAATTTCAAGCATTTAAAATTCAAAATTTTGCAAAATTTGAAAAAAATTTCTCGGGAAAA
>JAUZNK010003318.1:0-10979 GCA_035046665.1 Euphysa ruthae | reverse complement strand
ATGTATGTATATATATATTTATAATATATTTGTTTTTAAGTTTTTTTAAGATAGATGGTATTTTATATATTTAGGTGGATGCTGTAGAACCACGCCAAGTGATATATCCGAAATACATGCGGTAATGAAATCATGTGGTCACACAGATACATGAAGCAGAATTAAGAATTTGGCTACAGTCAAATTTCAACCATATATCTTCATCGCCTTAGATTAATTTACGCTGAAACGGTACCATCTTTGGAAAAAATTTTTCTGACCAAACGCTTACCTAAGAATTTTGATTTTCTTGTAAATATAAAGAAAACCCAAAACTTGCCGAAGTCATTTCGCATATGTCACATTAATAATTTTTATTAAAAATTTCATTGGAATTTTTTGAGATGTTTGTAAATTTTCCCATATACGTCTATACGTTTTTTTGCAAAGAAATGCTGCTTCAAATATTCTTTTAAATGAATAGGAAAAGAAGTTCCAAAACTTCTTCTTGCGTCATGGCGAATTTTGACCGCCTTCAATCTCCTTGTATGCAAGACGGCGAACTATGACAACCCTCAAACCTTACCCTTGAAATGCGTACAATTTTTACTTTTGTGACATAACTCTACTTATTGAATTCATCCAAAAATTAACCCAGAAAAACGGTTTGAGTCCATCTATAAACGCAGTAGTTAGATGTTGAATTTTGGTGCCGAATTTTTTGTAAAAGTCTAAAATGCAATGTGCGGCAAAGCTGTCCAAAATGATGTTACTGGCTGTGGTACGCAGATTCATTAGAATGTATTTAATGAGTTTATCTTCTTATAAGTTAAATTATTTTTTTTTTCTTTTTTTAGCGGTGTCGTGGTAAATGGAAATGTGATAAATTAAATTCAATAGTCCTAATATCCTAGAAAATTAAGGTCTTTCGGATTTGATTGATTTATCAAGTTGTTCACTGAGGTTTTATTTCATCTGCAAATGAATTTATAAAGATTTTCAAAAAATTTTGTAGAAGCTGAAGAATGTGGAAAATATAGTTTATTGTTGGAAAGAGCTAAAGATAAACGGATAACTCGTTCTTCATGTCAATGTGAGATAACAAATTCTTCATTGTGATTTTTGCAATAGAAGTTGAATCGGTTATTCGATATACAATTGCTACTTTACCTCCTAGTCGACTTTTCTATGTTGACTTTCAACGAGAAAGGCATGTCGTATCGATCAAATACTGAAGTAATTTTGTCGTATTTCCTGTATTTATTGATCTTATTGGTACTTACTAAAATCTGGCGGCGGGCTTTTCCCGGAAACCTTTCAATCAATTTTTTTGAAATTTTGACTGATGATTTCTTAGCCACGTAGTTACTACTTGTACTAAAAACTAAGCTTTTGCATCAAAATTTCAAAAATTAAAAGCATTTTAGTTGTTTTCAAAAAACATCAATTTTCGGCCCAATTAGCAATAAAAAAGAAATTATTGTTATTGTGTCATTCTAGTTCAGGTAATAGGTAACATACTAATAAACAAACATGCCAAATTTGAAATCAAAAGGATTTATACTTTTTGAGAAATCTCCACAGCCAGTGAAAAAAATGCTGTTTTCAGGAAAACAAAAAAGTTTAACATAATGAATATGTTAAAACCCTTTACTGCCATTTACTAAACCCTCTACTGCTTCATTTTTATCAGTAAAACGTTTTATAATTGATCTTAATATCTTTTATCTTAACCTTATCAGTGTTGAACACTATTTTTCCTTTTTTTTTTTTAGTTGGGTTTTCATGTTAATGATGAAAAAAATGTGTGTTTCCATTCACAAATTAGGTTATCACACATAATATTTAGTTCTTGAAAAAATCCCAACTTAGCCGAGCGATACTCCAAAATACAAAACGTTTCGTGGTAGTGAAGGACACTTTAAAGTACTTATTGCTTCTCAAAACAAGGAAAAGTTCATAATGAAATTTAAATTCTCAACATTAGTGTCACTGTTTTGCTTTTCATTGAATTGTAAGTTTCTCCAGACGCTTAACGTTTTGGTTTTGCATTTTTCTGTATTTTAGCTTTTAATGCAGCAGAAGAAATTTTAGTGCATCTATTGCCTTTGAATCTTTTTCTTTGGCCTAAATACACTTCATTAGAAGTCTGTTTTTTCTTTGGTCCTCCCATTTTATTTTAATTAAAAAAAAAAAAAAAAACGTGTAAGGAACAAAAAAAGACTAAAATATCAAGCCATAAAAATAAGACAGGAATTTTTAACCCTGTTATTTTTGACCTCATTATTTAAAATGTAACTCAATGCTTGAAATAACATATATAGCAAGAAGTCGTATATAGTTGCAATATTTATTTCTCGTATTTACATCTTGGTCAAAAACCAGGTTATTTGGGGTAATATTACGGGCAAAAATACCATAGCAGCGATATAAATAATCCTTTGCTAGGGAAAGATGGAAAAATCAGTTTTCAGGCACAATTTTAAAAGTTATTTCTGAGACACTTAATCTTCTTTTAGGAGATTTTTAACCTCAGAATCGGATTCTACAATAGTTAAATAGGCAGAAACAATAGTTTTTGAAATTTTTTTTTTTTAATTTTATTACTGTACAAACTCCTTAATCGAATAGTTCTGAAACTTCTTCTTGTATTCTTTCAGAAGTAGCATTTCTTTGTGTTCCACTTCACTGTCGACATGTCAACCGCAATACCTAGCTCTAAAATGAAAGTGAACATCATTAGTGCATTTTGTAAAAGCTGTAAAAAAATTTCATAGAAAAATCAATGTGAACATAATTGTTGTATATCTTTCAAACCAAAAAACAGCGCCATAAATATATCTCGCTAAAAGAGCTATACCGCTCTCCTTTTATTTTATCCTTTTTGAATCATTAGCCGTAACAACAAATAAACTTCAATACAAGAACACTGTATAACTTAAAATCTTCGAGGGTTTCAAGTTGTTGAGACATTTTATAAACGCGTAAAGATATTTCTGTTTTTTTAGTCGAAGTTCTTAGTTTGAATCTTCCCGAGATAATTCTATGAAATATGCACTGTGCATTCTACCAAACAAACAGAAAAAGTGTATTGCGTTTTTATTAACCGTCCAATTTCCTTTAGTAAATTTCTCATAGATCTGGGGATTATTTTTCTTCAACCATTCGATGCCGGCAACGCGAAGTGCAAGCAAGCACCATGCTCATGTAGTTGCGCATGAATTTAAAATTCGACTTACTTCATGCACATTGTCGTAATCAGCAATCTCTTCGAATATATTACAGTTATTGAATATTTTTAACACGTTACAATAAGCTTCTGTTATATTGACTTCTTTCTTGGTAGCGCATGCCATGTTTAATTGGTCATCAGCTTACACACACTTTGCGTAAATATCTTTGTTGTTCATAAAGAATGCCTCATTGTATAGAGTTAAAAGCTATTGCACAGTTATTGAATGCGAATTAACACCTCGTTTAACACAACCACCTTCTACTATTTGACTTGTAGCGCATGCCTCAAAAATATCTGTATGATCCCAACTCATATCTAATCCACTGCCATTAATGTTTACACCAATGGTTCTAAAAATTGCCATTACGATATGAAGTTCATCGGCGCGAATGATGATGTGATTTAAATAATTTCTTGCCATCTGCAGTTGCTTTGCCGGTTTATATACGCCATGGCCAAAAGAAGTTAATGTTTTACGTTCTTTACTCATTAATTGAGTATTTATGCCTTGTGCTTGCTTCAATACAGTCAATAAAGTTTGAAACTTGTGCGCGGGAGCTGCGATAAATTGTGGAGTAGAGATCCGAGTCAGCGGTAGTTTTAGTAAGGTTAAGGAATTGAAAGCTGACCATATCGGTATGTGTGAATATTTTGATTCTAGCATTATCTAAATATTGTTTTCCTAATTTTGACCATATTTTTGCAAATGATCGCATGAAAAATTTAGATTTAGAAGGCTGTCAAGTGGAGTACGTATTAATGATTTGCTTATGAAAAATAATAAATTATAATGTTTTTCAAGAGGTAACAATCAATGTTTTTTAATTGGATATCTGGATACTTGCTTGTAGTGGCTGTGGTGATTTTGGTATATAACATTTGAGAAGAGGAATCATTGAACTCGGCACTTTCTTTACTTGTTTATCTTGAGCATTTTCCGTAAGGCTTAAGCGTTTCGTCAAATCAGTGGGATGTACTATTTGATATATAAACATTGCAGTGTCATGTAACTTTTGCTTACCGTCAGGTGTGTCTTCATTTAAGTTGACGTTATCTGCTGCAAGGATAAATCGGTCTTGAAAAAAATCGTCTGGATAGTAATAACCGCTGTTAATTATTTTCTGCTCTAGTACTGAATTGGATAACCACGGATAGTCAGCGGACACATCTTGTTTTTGTAGAATGTCAATCATTATTTTGCCTCTGTATGTTTGAAGCATGAGAATACCTGTCCCCAGGTGCGAAGAACACGTTGATTTCTTTGAGCTAATTTGATTTTTTGTGTAAGTTTGGGTGATTATGGCCTGTACCAAGCTCGATGTTCTGTATATTGCATCTTTCCTTTTGACTTCTTCGTCTAGTGTTGCTTTTGGAGCCACTAACATCCAACAAAAAAAATTAAATAAATCATTGGGAATATTTTCGGATAATACGTCATATGAACCTTTAAATTTCCATTTATCACATTTCAAAATGGCTTTTCGAAGGATACCAGCGGCTTTATAAATAAAATCGATACCTTTATCGGACTTGTTCTCCAAACCTACGCGTACGCGAAATATATACTACACAACAGGTGAAAAAGATCATTCAATAAAAATAAACATTTTGAATGGGGAAATACAAGTAGTTGTATTATAAGAACATTGTAAGGACATCTTGAAGCTGGAATATCAAAACAGTTTAGATCATTGAACTTCAGTCGAAATTTACTAGCTCTTATAAAAAAAAAAGTGTACAGTATATATGTGTGGAATTTTGTAATAACTTGAGTAAGACGTAAAACGTATTGAACTTTACATAAATATTTATGACCGAGTCATAAGCTTTCGAACAAGGTATTAACTGTGTATTTTAAAAAAGTAAAATATTTTTCCCGCCAAATTATATACCACGTGACTTTTTGATAAATAACGTAATATCTAAAGAACCAAGTACAAAAACATATCGAGTTTTACATAAATCATGATCAGTGTGATTTTACCTTTCCAACAAGATATTAAGCATATAAATTCATTGAGTTTAATATTTTCACTGCTATTCGATGACGTCATTCGATAATGACGATAAGGACTGTTAGAAAACTGAAAAAATTTGGGATTTTCGGCTTTACTTTTAAAAAATGCTTTAGGGATAGTGTTTGGACTAGAAACTTCAAAAAATCGGTAAAGTTTATGAGGGCGAGCATAGACTGGAAACTGTCTTGCTCCGGTTTGCATCACACTGTGCCCGTTGGTATGTGTCAGTTGTTGTGGCAACTTGGTAAAAATATGATAACCAGGTGAACGGCCTCTTATTATTATTCATCAAGAGAATAAGAGTGAGTAGTAGCTTGTGATATTTATTTTTGTAATTCCCTAGCGTTGGGTTACAGCTCAGAGTCGGTGAAGTTTAACTTCCTGAAGTTGAATGCCGGTAGCGCATCGGTGGCTAACTGTAAAAACCCATTTTGTGCGAAAACATCAAAAATCCAAACTCCTCCCAGTGATCATAGGAAGAGTGAACCGTTTCTTTAGCATGGTAATTCAGCAACATAAATGCGATATATGATAATCTCAGCGGTCTTCACATACTGATGTTATTTTTTGAGATTTCTCGTCTCAAAACGCAGAGCCATTTTACCTTCGATTTTTATCCTCCAGTGACTTACTTTTGGGAGTGTTGCAGGGGCGAACATAGCAAACTTATTCCAACCATCATATGTTTCGGTTATTTATAAAACACTGTATTCCTCCGGAGAGTCATTCAATATTTCTCTCTCTTAGCCACTAGCTGAACCAGCCCACAAAAGTCTTAATGGAGAGAGATATAAGCCATCTTTTTTTTAAGAAATACATTCATTCTTTACAAGGGTTAGATTTTTTTCCATGAATCCTTGCTCACCGAGTTTTCCCTTAGGACCAAAAGCACTGGAATGTCCAAGCTGACCATGTTCTCCTTTAGGACCAGAAGCACCGGAAAGTCCACGCTCTCCTGGTTAGATCTTTAGGAACAGAAGCACCGACAGCTTCATGCTCACCGGGTTTCCCTTTAGTACCCAAATGGCTTAAGTCCCTTTAAGCCCAATTGGCCGCTTCTGAGCTCGTTTGTTTATAGTGCCATCGGGCTTAATATCATGTCCACATATGTTAACAATTTCTTATATCTCGGCTGCGTTTAGGTGTGAAAGACCGCACTCTCCGGATCTAAATCTCAAGCGTGGATCGATACAATGTGCGTGAGACAGATCAACTAATAGGGGTCTATATTGTTCACCAGTTGCAGCGTTGTAGACCTCTGTAAGATAATCTATGACACCTGGGATAATTTGACAACTTATGCTATGGACTATATTTTGTCGGCTAGAAACCGAAAGAGAAATATGTATATATGTAAATATGTATATTAAGTATTTGTAAACACTGGTACCGTGCACCTCCACTTCCACAAAAATAATGAAAAACTAGGATGAGTGTAGTGTTGTCATGGTGACTCCACTCACTGATAAGTTGGCCAAAATACTTCAACTGCTCTGCTTCTTCTACCAGATCATCCATGATGAGAATGTTTTTCGTTTTTGGGTCAAACTCGATTGGCTGTCCGGGAATAGAAGCTGTAATCAGAAGGCCTCGGGCTTTGAACGTGGTAATAACTTTGTAAAACGCTGGCTGGTTAGGCCAGTTCGAATAAAAGTGTAGCGCTCTGTACTGAGACTGTGGACTGAGTAGGCATCTGAATGAACGTTGTTTTAGTGCATATTGTCGATCTATATATGAGAATCCTCGCTGGATGTGTTGGTTGGTAAATATCTAGTACTTGGAATTCCATTTGAACGTTACTTGTACATAAGTTTAGATATAAATTAAAATAATTTAAGACTTTCAAATAAGTACCGATACATTGAAAAAGTCACATGTTCTCACGGTTGATGATCTCGCTGTTTTAATGGAATTAACAGTGAACAAGATTTCCAAACGCATCTGACTCGACCAAATTAAAATATTTCAAGTAAAAGCAGGACGAAGAAATACTTCGCTGTGAGCTTGTCCAGGAGAAAAAAGAAAGCCATTTAGTGTAAAGCAACCCTAGAGGACCAGTTAGCACCACTAATTGGAGACGATTCTATTAGCCCACTTCATATGCTGACACTTAAAAGTAAGATGGCGACATTGAAGGCAGAGCAAGCATTAACCAATAGATCTGAAGGTTACGAGCACTGCAAGTGTTAGATCCGTCACCTTCCACATCTGAAATGGAGAGGATCACCGATACGGGTTACAAGGCAGCAGTGTATAGTCTAAAGAGCGCGGTGAAATTGAAATTGTTGGTTACCAAAAACAAAATAACAACCTCTTGTTACAGCTCTTTGCTATTTCGTTAAGTCCTCGCGAGGTTTCAAAGGGCAGGTTCCACCTGAAGCTGAAGTGCTCAGTAAAAGGCTTTGGCAGCAGGGTGTAGCCTTTTCGAAGTTTCCCGAGACCATTCAACCATTTTAGGGGGTCAAAAGCGTAAATCTAAAAGATCAATACTATGAGCTCCTAGAATGCTACCGAATCGACCAATAAAATTTCAGTCAAGTTTTGAGCTATTATCATCCCATCAAAATATTGGTCAGATCAGTGATTACCACTACGATGAAGTCATATATCTCAATAACTAATAATATTACTTTTTTAGGGAGTTTACCTAAGCTTCTGTTTTTCCCAGCAAGAACAAAATTCGAAGCTGGAGTCCAAATTAATCCCAATCTTGTGGACATTATTGGAGGAGTGAACAGCCTTTTCGTCTATATTAGCATTATCAAAAATACGAATGTATGGAAATCCTAGTCCTGGTGGCATAATTGATTGGAGTGCCAGAGGACCTAACTACGAAACTCACCAATTGGCCACACGTTCATTCCAATCAATAAAAATAGATGTTAGAGGCACACATGGTGGTAGGATAGACTACAATGAGAGTTCCAGTAAAGCTTATTATTGATACAAAAAACCGTCATTCTCTTCATCGCTATTACCAAGCATTCGGAGCATTACCTCATTACGTACAAGGAAGCAGAGGTTTCCTTGGTAATGTTTGGGGCGGAATCAAGCGTATGGCACTCTCTCTAAAAGCGTTGCAAAGCCTGCTCTGCTGATGGCAAAACAAGCCGTTTCAGTGGCTTTTACCATGAAGGCTAAAAGAATGATTGAAGGCTGCCATTTAACCGGCCGTTAGCAATGGAAAACTTCATGAATCTTGGACGGGCAGGACTGACCGTTGCGCTCTCGATTTTGTGAGTATATTAGCATACACTCGTATTAGACAAGAGCGTTTTTTTACGTAATATATAACATTGAAATGGAAGCTGTTCATTAAAAGCGGAATCTTTACATGCATATGCGCAAGCTCACAGGTTTGTAGGTGGTGCCACCAACACAGACTTATATAATCAGGACTTTCCGTGAGCTCGTAGAAGGCAAAGGTAACCTAGTTCGCACAAACAATTTTTTTTTTTTTGAAACGGATCTTATCAATATTTCCAATAGCTATGTCGAAGTAAAATTTTAGGTCGTGTGCACTGCAGAGACTATCGCAGCTGGTGATAAATTAGCGCTAAGAAATATTTTTGTGCATGGTCTGTTTAGGACGGCTATTTTAACCGATAAAGCTGTTAGAGTCATGTCCTACCTTGACGAGCAGCGCTATATCTACCAAGCGATGCTACTTACACTATTGTCGGAAAATATGAACTGGGGCGACAATGGAATTGTTCACCTCGAAGAATAGATATCCTGGCACATTTCAAGTCTAAATGTGAAGCCAATACGGGTTTTATTTCTCGACTGTCGTGGTAGTAGGGCAGCTGTTAATGCTGCACCGACAGTAGTTCTCATGTTCCGCCCGTTACTGCGGATGATACGATAAAAACGATTATTACTGAACGATATGTCCCTTTGGTTGTCCTTAACTCGAGCGAAGCCTTGATTGAGTTTATGTTGATTGCAAAGAAGCGGTGGCTGGAGATGCTATTAGAATCACATCTGCCTGCTGGTTTTTTTAAGTGAGTAGAACTGACTCTTGCTGTCACAAATTTCATGATAGAGCTTATGGCGAAAGAGAAAGCTCTGTACCCTATGGATAGGACTTTTTTCTACCAGCAACATAGGACGGGAAAGGCTCAATTTAAACTGAAGGGCATACGGAGCGGGCAGCAGCTAAGCCGTGCTATTGTTACTATTGTGTTGTGCATCAGCATTTGAAGGAGACATGACACAGACCAATGACTGTTGTCTCGAGAGAGGTGCCTGAGATCGCCTACCAGCCAGTCTTAAACGGAACAAACGTGAAGGGCTCCTCTCGCGCGCGAAGTTATTTCCAAACTAGATGTTACCGGTAAGGCTTGGGCAGCCGAAGGTAATCTTATCGAACCTGCAAACTATGTGGGTGGTACTACAATTTACTCATTTGACTTTAAGTCCTATGGATCACAAGGTGCACATTGAAGCCTCGCTTATAGAGGATCATTTTCAATATCCGGAATTTTCGCACAATTACTAGCCCATCCCGATAAACGTATTTTCAACGTATTTGTACTTTTAACGTTGGGCAAACAAATAGTTTTCGAACTAATTTATTACAGAAGAGCCAACGGGTATGGTTCTGGTGTACTTACAGTTCCCAATTGAGCTTACGGTACAGAAAAGTATTGGTTCCGGGGTGGTTTCGAATCCACAGCTTTAGGATATGGAGACCAATGCCTTTTTTCTCTCGGCCAGACAACCAGAAATAGTACCCCGTGTGTGATGTTATCACAACAATATCACCGCTGAAAAGACGTATGCAATAATGAAAGGGGAATTTTGTATTAACGATTTTTTAGCATTACCTAACGGACGCTATTTGAAGCCCAACACCCCACCACCCCCGGGAGTGCTCTGTCACGAAAATTACTCAGACAGACCCACCCACCTCGTGACAGTTACGTTCTTATCAATAGTTAAATTTTCAAAAAGAAGCTGTCACAAGGAGAGTGTAAATATAGCATTAGTGTGAAAACCTACCATTGCCTTGTTTTTTTCATGTCAGAGATCTGCTTCTGCAGTATTCTGGTGTCATGGTAACGATACAGACGAAAAAACAGAAAAATCGACAACAACATCCAGACATAATTTTACATCATAAACGAAAGTCGCCCTCACGTTGCATAAACACAACATTCATTAATACTATATAAAAGAAAGGATATTATGTCAGCTCAGTATGCACCGTATAAATTAAGAGTTCCTAATGGATTTCAAACATTACTAGAAGGACTAGCACGAGAGGTGTTACGTGAACAGCCTCCTGATATTATAAAATTTGCTGCTGAATATTTTAAAACTCAAGTGAAATTACGTGATGGTTCTGCAGGTAGTTATATTTTTGCTTATTATGGATTTGTTTTAAAATTAGAAGATTTTTTGTTTAAAAATAACGAAAATAATAGAAACGATGGAAACCTAACATCGCCACTACCTTTTTAAGAAAGTAAGTAATGAAGTTTTAAAGCTAGTATAGAAGTAGTGATTAATGATAGATACCCTGGATTAACTTAAGGCCTTAAGACCTGGAGAAACAAGTATTGTAATGTTGGTATAGACTATCTGTCTATCTTCTTTCCTCAAAACTGAATTAATAAAGCAATTCTGATTTCTTCTCCTTGTTCCCCAGCCCCATGAGGGACAAAAAATAGGTACAATTATACCCTTGAATCATGTTTCTCCCTCAGACTATTGATTTTTAAAAAGCCCTATTCAGAATATAC
>JAUZNK010003317.1:0-10980 GCA_035046665.1 Euphysa ruthae | reverse complement strand
CCCCCCCCCCCCCCCCCCCCACCCATGTCGACCCTATATTTTTGTAATTTCGTTGTAAACCAATAAAAGTTTTTATTTAAAAAAAATAGAACACTTTCATGCGCGGTAAACTGTTTTATTGTTTTCATGGTTTACAACATTTAGTTTTTGAAACTTTTCTCATTTCTTTTTTCATTCAATTGATTTAAGCTATATTTATTATTTTGAGCAAGAAAAAATCGATGTGTTTTATTGAATATATCAAACATTATTTAAAACATCGAAAATTTTTATAAGCTTCCCGAGTATAGATTGAAGTATTTAAATTCTTTTAACCAGTATGTATTTTGCTTGTTTTAAAAAATTGTATAATTTTACTTATAAACCTGTTAAAATTTGTTGTATATGTTACAAACCCTAATGTTTGGACAGTTGGCCAGGACAAAACAAGAAAAGGTGTACTTTTAGTCATGAATTTATAATAAAGAGTTGAAATTTATAATATAAAAAAATTATATTGAAAAAAATTTTTTTTTTTTTTTTTGCTTTTTATATTATCTGAACGAGCTGGAAATTAGCTGTAAATAATTATTGTATTATTTAAAAATAAAAGAAAAGAAAATACGGGTTTCAACAAAATATTCATGGTTTAATACTATTATATCTACTAGTATGAATTATATTGTTAATCCTAAAAATTTTATCATAGTTACAATTTATCCTTAAGATGCAAAAAAAAAAAAAAAAAAAAAACAACAAATAAACCTTGCCTAAATGTCCTTTTAATGTCAATTTTAATCCCAGATATTATCACTTTAAGTTATTATTTTTTCCACTACATGACTAAATAAGCCCCTAAAGTAAACTATAAAGAAGCGCATCTTTTTTAAATGAATGATTAGTAATGTTTATTTTTAAAACTAAAGCTTGATATCTCACACCTTCTTCCTCTCCTTCTATGATGATTTCCAGACACCCTTCAAGAAAACTTTCAACTTCATTCAATGCTGATTCTTTATTTTCAGCTCCCTAAATAAAATTTCTATTTATTAAAAATATGTCGGATTTAAGGCGAGTTACAGCTTAAAAAACGAATGTGGTACTTGGTAATATGATATCACTCATACGTAAAAAAATATAACAGTCACCATATATGGCAAAAATATTAATTCAATTGCTTGGAATTTGAACTCACTACTGCATTCACGTCGAGATCATTACATCACATCAAGCTGTCTAATCTTCGATACTAAACGACTTTCAAGTTGTTTAATTTTTTTAATAGCAACAAGATTTTACAATATCGCTGCCGGTAAATGGGTATGCAAGATGGGGTTGTTGTAATTAAAAAACGACAGTCAACTTTATATTGCAGTGATAAATTGCCTTCATAGAATTCTGGTCGCAAATTTAAATTCAATATTGCTTCTTGATTAAAAGTCATCCATTGAAATATTTGTCTCGGGTACTTATAATATTTTATGATTTCAAGAGCACAATTTTTGCGATCCTTTTTTGATTAAAAAGTAAAATTAAAATGTAATCAGAATGGTTAACAAGGAAATTTACAAACCTGATACAATTTCTTCCTTTTACTTTAAATGTTTCAAAGATTGTTGTTCATATTAAATTGGTTTTCGAGCAAATATGAACTGAATTCATTGCATAAATTGAAACACCCCCGCCACGTGAAATATTAATTTTATATCTAATTTGACATTTACTTTCAAGAGAAGATTTGGCAAAGCTGATAAACATGATTTGAAATATCTTTTGAAAAATTTTTTATTTAATTGTATACGATAGCTCTTGCTGCTATAAATGAATGTATAGCTTGCAATTGTTTGATACCTTTCTTACAAATTCCTTGTAAAAATAACAATGAGGATACAATTGGACCTAATGATGTGTACCTGAAACTGACGAGCGACAACTGTTAGATACAATTGTTCAATGTACAACCATTTTTTAAAAAAGACATTCTATTTTTAGTTAGTTAAAAATCTTTTAGCATTGTTTTAATCAACATATACTGTATTTCAAAAATTGCTGTTTCTATTCATTTTCCTATATATCATAGCAAAAGAGATTATAACTTAAAAAAACTTTTTGCGAGCTTTCCTAGATTTTTAGCCTCGAGCTGATCTTGATTTTTTTCTCAACCTGTAAAAGTAAAATAAAGAAATTTTTGAGTTTAAAATCTACAACGTCTTTAATAAGTCTTGTTTATCAAAAAGTAACATACTGTGTTTCCTATTATATTTTTTTAAAACATCACCTGACAAAATCTAATTTTTAAACTTAATTTTTTTGACGATTTTATGTTGTTTTAGCCTTATTTTTGTGCTTATATTGTTCTTCAATATATGAATACTCACCCGCCTTATTTAAAACACTGTGGAACAAGAAAAAACCTTTGCCAGGTTTTAGCACAATTTTTAAGCTAGTCCAGAAACTTTGTCTATTCCCCAAGTATATGTGGAGATTATGCCTGTAAATTTGATTAAATTTCTTAAGCAAATATTTAAAATCACAGGGAACTATATTAAAAAAACTGTATAATTCCAATTACCCAAGTTACCTGGAGATTATTCAAAATACCCAGTTATTATAAATTATCACTAAAATATCACCTTTGCTGTAACATTTATATTTATAATGTTAATCAAACCATGATATAGAGTCACCATGACTAAATAATCAGCTAACAAAAATGTATAATAACTACAAAATTACAACATAAAAAAAATTAGTGATATTCTGTGGTTTATAGACTTAGATAAAAAAAAAAAAAAAAAAACAATAACAGCCTGCATCACTATTTGAAAAATTACGCTAGCTTGAAATATTAGGTAATCTTATAATTAGTCAGTATTTCATTTTATTACATCGCTACAAATAAGTTTTATGATTTCGATGCACATCATTTTATTACATCGCTACAAATAAGTTTTATGATTTCGATGCACAGAAAAGCATGCTTCCTCTCTGTACATTCCACTACATATTCTGCCGACATACAGAACTTGAACCAATCCAGAGATATCTTGGACTGATCCAGAAATATCTTGAAACAATCTAGAAATTACGAACTCTTGATCACGATACTAAGTTCTTTCAATAGACAAAAGATATTATGCAAAATTTATAAATAATAAATATTATGGTTGTCTGACCAAGCGGTTAAAACTTTGTTTCTGGCACTGAGGTGGGAGTTCGATTTCCTTTAGAGACCTATGATTTTTTCTTTACAGTAAGCTCAGATGTACACCAGGACAAAACCCGTGGGCCCTTCTGGAAATATAGCTTGCAATTTGTTTGCCCCTACGCTAAATAAAAAATTCTTATTTTTAAAAAATCACGTTTCCAAAAAGAGATATATGTATATGAAAGTGGTGTTAACAGATTAATAATCACTTATTTCAGATACTATAACTAAATTAGCAAATTTTTTATGCCGCTGAAATTCAAAAAAAAAAAAAAAAAAAGGCTTCGATCCTCCATAAAAAATTTTTTCCCGACGCCATGTTTTAACATTTGCAAACAATGTTATACCATCAGAAATTAATTTGAAATTAATCAAGCCATTAGAATATTCCACGAAAAACTGATTGCTTTTTAAAGAAGTTTCAAATCAAAATTATTTTGGATAATTTTGCCTGTATGAAATAACGTGAAGAGTAAATAAATTATTTAAAATATGTTGTGACTCTCTGTCTCTGTCTTTCTCTCTCTCTCTCTCTCTCTCTCGCTCTTTCTCTTTTTCTCTCAGCATGTTGATTTCGAAAAAGCCAAATATTAATCTGAAAATTTTGTAAAAAGTACAGAAATTTAAACGGAAATTAAGAATTCTACTAAAATATATCAAAAGTAATTTACCTGGGATAAATCTTTGAAGCTTAACTGTGAAGGCTCATCGTTCATACCTTAAATAGAACATACAACTCATAGTTTTCAATACTAAATGTCCTAATCTTTTTGCAATAAATTTCCATTTAAGATATGTCAATATCTCTAATTTAACATATACTTACGCAATGGAAACGAACGTTAAATGTATTTTTTTGGAACATATTAAAGATTTTTGCCATTTTATGCGCTCGATATTAGATAGTGGCTTCGCCGTGAAAAGTAATAACCATGATTTGAACCCCTCAACTTATGCTTCGCAGTGTGAAATGCTAACTACAAGACCATGGATACAAAAAATATTATAACTTACTTACCAGACTTCGCTTCATCGGACTCTGTGGACCTTTCAAGTATGGATGGCATGTACCCTAACAACTCCATTGTCATCTTCCTCTCTTCAAATCCGTTTTGTTGGTTATATATCATATATTCATCTTCTTTCTTCACATTGACGTACTCAACAAATGATTTGCTAGGGGAACTTGGGCCACTATTGACAGTCGGACTCCTGCATTCAATCTCATGAAATTCAAAAGAATCTAGACGGCTATCTCTCGGCAGTTCTTTTGTGAAATCGTACGCATCCTCAAGAAACGACTTCTTGTTTAATTCTTCGTCAGTTTCATCGATACTGTCTGAGTCCGTGAATGATTGGGTTGCTTCAGTAATATCACTATGGGAAGCGTTGAACCCATCGACATGATGCACTTTAAAATTTATGCCTGAAGCAGGAAAACTCTCCTCATATACGCAATTGTAAGCTTCTGACTCGTCACTGTTTCCATTTTTACTAATATTATTATCTTCTGCACCTTCTTCATCACTTTCAAGCATTAATCTTCCATCAGATCTTCCAATCTTCATACTATTAGAAAAATTGCTGTCGCAGTCTGCTGAAAAATCTGTCTCACTTTCATCATGGAATTTCAAACAGCGGACAGCAGAATTTATTTTTCGATTATTTATATCACATTCATTACTTTTCTCTAAAACTTCATTTTTTATAATAGGAGTTGAAAACTTTGGATAGCTGTAGTCACTGTCTAATACCATAAAAAATTCATTATTTTCCTGTTTGACATTAACTTTAGGTTTTTCGATGTTCTGCTTATATTCTAATAAGTCTTTGTTATTTTCTAAAAAATCTCCATTTTCAATATCGATTTCCTGAGTATTATCGATATTTGCTTTATTTTGGCTTTCGAATGAGTTATGATTCAACAAGCTATTAGAATTATTTTCGGGTATAATAGAATTATTTGTAAAATTTTTCGAAGCTGTAAGCGTAAAAACGCCACTCTCTTTGGTTGAATGCGGCTCCTGAACGCTACTAATAACAGAATTTGTATTAGATTCTTCCACTAAACCAACACCGGTAACCAGCGATAATAAACCTTCTTTTAATGGCGACGTGTTTTTCTGTCTTCCACCATTTTTAGTGGGTATTGATTCTTTTTCAGGGGTGAAAGTGATTGTATAAGACTGTTCCTTCCTTTCTCCTGGGGAATAGTACCCGCTATCTGGCCGTTCAACTTTAACATTCGATTGGTTATTATTACCCGGTTTTCCGATTTTTGAGTCTATTCTATTTCTATCCGTGTAAACATCAGATTCGGAATAAGATTGTCTAGTTCGTTGATTTTTTGGTGAAAGCGTTTTTTGTAAAATTGATGATTGCAGTTTTGGGCTTAAGGAATAAGATTTAGTTTCTTTGTTTTCAAAAGAGGAATTATAAATCTCTTTCTCACGCTGGTTATCAAATAAATTTGATGCAGATTGGGACTTTGTGTCTGTAAAAGACTGTTTTTCGCTACAAGAGTTACTAGTCATTGGTCTTTCACGTATTTTTTCAGATAAATTTGATGTCGATTTGGACTTACGTGAAGGACTAAACCAGTTTTTGAATTCGAATTTAGAGCTTGCCTTTGTAGTGTTGGTTAAATCGTTATTGCTCTTAGTTGGTGACTTAAAATACGAAGAAAATTTGCTTAAATGTCTATTTCCAGATAATTCCGATGTTGTTTTTAATTCTGTTCCATTATTAGATCGATGTGATGATGAATAAACTTCAACATCATGTGTGTCTGGCGTTTCTAATTTATAACTACAAGTAAATTTCTCATCAACGTTTATTGAATCTGCCAAAGAGCTGTCATTGTTGAACTCCTTTACATTACGTTTCGATAGGTCCCAGATCTCCCAATCATCATTTTCCATCCTTATCTTGTTAAGTAAACTTTCCTTTATTGTTTTAATTGTAGTATCGACTTTCAATGGCAACAACGATCTGTTCTTAATTCTAGAATTTTGTTTACTTACATTGATTGTGTGACGATTATTGTCTGACGATGATATTTGATAAAACTTTTTGACATTAAGCTTTTTCTCAATTGGTACTTTTTTCGAAAATGTTATATTACAATTGTTGTGACGAATTATTTCTAAAAATTAAAAAAAAAATTAATATCCTGTTGCTGATATATATGGCGAAATTACAAGTACAAATAACTAATACATTTTAACCATTTCATATTTGATATCTCAGTGGTAAACACAAGTTTTTTTTTTTTTTGTATTTTTTATATATATTATATATCTTTTTTTCCAAACATAAATCACTTTCCCAAGTCTCTATATAATTTGCAGTTGACAGTTTAATTAGTAATTTGTAACACTAAAAGATATTTATCTATTTCTGAGGTAATTTTCAAAACACCCATCTTGAATTACTTTAATCAATTATTAACTTAGCTTTTAAAAAATCCTTGATTGTACTAAATCATATCATGTATGGAATCGTTTGAATTTTATCTCACTGTATTATAACTTGCATTCATTCAATTAATATCAATAAAAGAGTAGCTTGTCTTTTAAGACACTACAATCACAAATTCCATCATTTCCCACAATGTTGAATTGAAGCCTTACTTTGAGCTGTAAAAGAGTCCGGGATTCTATGTATGAATTAATATCTTTTAAATACCTTAAATATAATCAAATCTGTGCATTGAAGATATGATTTTTTAAGGCGGGAGTATTTTAAAAGAAAAATTTTAACTTAAATAATTTTAATTCAGACATTATAAAAATAACAATACCATGCAAGTCTAAAAATAGGTTCCGGTGTATAACACTCTCGGGTATGAATATATGGGTATAACTCCTACGGGTATGAATATATGTGTATAACTGACACTGGTATGAATTTTCTAACATACTGACAAATTTTGGCACCTGGATTATAACACTTTTCTTATATCGGGTTCACGGTTTTCGCTAAATGTCCCGGAGGATGTAAGACTCCAGTATAACAGCATCATATACAGGGATTTTGTACACCAAAAACACATAAATGTTATTCCAACAATTGCAATGCGCATGACTAACATTCATATAAGTTATATAATCTTAAACTTAATTCAGAATTACCGAATCCCTGCAAATCTCTGCGATATCAACAACTTTTCAGTCGAGTTTCATCGATTTCGAGAAAGAAGCAATTGAAATTTTACCATATTCAAATTCCCGCATTTCCTTTAAATGGTGTTAATCTATTAATTTTAGAATTAGTTTATCACCTTTTTGAAATTATATATGATTAATTATGTCAATTACAAATCTTAACAAAGAAATAAATCTAATCAATTACCTCCCTGTCGAGATTTTAAAGTTCTTTCAAAGCCTGATCTCGGCAGCGAATGACAAAGACCTAGATCATTGAAAAAAGATTAAGTTTATATTATTTATCTCCATAATCATTAGCAGATTTTTTCCAATTCTGGAAATGATTAGTTTAATGTAGTTGATTTTATCAATACTCCCTTTACGATTTTTTTCGCATACTTACTTCCGAGAAGTGTCTGTAGGTTAACGGTTTCATACCTTAGACCGAAAACGGTTACAGTAGATCAAGAATTGAAACTGTACAGTAGTCCAAATTAAATTTGATTCATTTTAAATTAATAAGTTTAAAATTTTACTTTATATGTTATTTAGATTTTACCAGTAGTTGATACTCCCCTTTGCTGCTTATCTCTTTAAATATTTTTTTCAATCAAAGTCGTTTTTTTTTTCTTTAATTATAAATCAAAATCCTTACCTTAAAATTTTTAACAACATAAGCCTTCTCTTCACATTCATCTTTATATAATAATTTTTCTAATTGTCTACTGGTCGGAATTACCTGTTCGATCAAAAATTTTCTAGTAATAAAATAAATGTTTTCCAAAGCGAAAAAAGAGTGTTAATTGATTAGCTGAAGAAAAGCGAACAACTAAAATGTAATAAATACAATCAAATTATAAAAATGTAAAATTTGATCTAAATATAGTTCACTGGCTGGCTTAATACCAACTTAATATCTCTGAATGTAGACAAAACAGAGTTCATAATTTTCTCAGCACCTTGGAATCCAAGAAATGATGAAATCGAGATCAAAATCAATGGCAAAAGCTTTATTCTTCTAAAATTTTTAATTTCCTTGGTGTTTTAATAGATTCTAATCTTTCATGGCAATTTCATAAAGATGAACTTCAAAAAAAATTAAATAGATCTAACAGTATGCTATGTAAATTTCGTTACTTTGTTGATAAACCTACTCTTAAAAATATCTATTTCTTTTCTCACTTGAATTACTGCTGTCAAATCTGGGGGCAATCAGGAAATTATCATAAAAACAAAATAATCATATTAATTATCATTTTAACAAATTAAGTTCAACGACAATCTATTACGTCTTTCAATTACCTCATTGTGCTTGTTTTGAATGCCACATATACACAGGCTTTTGGTACACTTATAGATCCGGAAAAAATCCCAACACTGCACAAAAAAAAATCACAACCAGAGACATATTTCACTCCCAACATACTCTCTTCACAAAGCAAGCGATATAATAAATATAATAAAGTCATACCGCACTACATAAAAAAATTATCATAAACCTGTGACAATGTGAAAAGCAGCAGATCAATTCAGCAAAACCCTAATATTGGGGTTCTGATGCAGGCTCTGTATGTGATTGGCATTAGAACAAGTTGATTTTACTGCCCGGATGTCCTCCCTATCAACAAGCCACCTAGTGCAATTTTCCAGTCGTCTCATATAACATGTACAGCAATACTGTAGCTATTGAGAGTAAAAAGATATTTGCAGTAAATCTAGCCAAAATATAAGTTGATGTACACAGTTAAAATTTATGTACAGCAATAAAAATTCATTCAACAAAAAACTTCCATCTTCAAATTCGAATAACTCATAAACATTTAACAAGAAATATTGATAATGGGAAACTTGATGTTTCATCCCATAAAACACAGAAGTATTTATGGTAAATGTTCTATCATTTATTTATAAACGCATTTGTGATTGGAATAAATCTCTTGTTTCTGTTTCTTTTGTAAATGAATTTGAAAATTTAACTCCAAGTCCCTCCTCAAATTTAAACTGTATCAATTCAAAAAGATTGTCACTAAAGTCTCTATTTATTAATCTTTATATTTCATTTTAGTTTTTCTGACTAATATTCACTTTTTTTCTTCTTTTTTTCTCCTTTTGTCTTGTCTGGTTATTTTTATTAACACTCAAATTTTAGCCGTCCAATAGAGGTTGCTTATAAACCAGTTGTTTATAAAAAAAATGAAAACCATTTTATATAACCATTAATTTCAAATAAATTGTGTGGTGAAATAATTATGACCATTGGTTTTCTTCTCTGACTCCACAATGTTTGACATTTCTTTCATATAATATTTAATTCTTTGAACTAAAATGTATAAAAACAATTTCTCCCATACTCTTTAATTCCAAAGAAATAAGGCGCAGAGACAATGTAAATCTTTTTACAAAATACTTGTTCTACTTCATACAAAAAGCTCACCAAGTATGAACTAAATCAGCGTTAAAATATCAATACAAGATAAAATCAACCAAGTAATTACTGTGCAAATATGGAGAATGCAGGACTTCATAGTAACTCAAACGAAATAGCTACCCCTGCTATAAAACCATTCTCTCTTAAGAAAATCTGATATTTATTGGAAAACAAGTATATTACACAAAATTAATTTCATATCTGTTTTTTTATTTTATTTTTTTTTTAATTTCAACGCTTACGTGTGTTTTATAATGAATAGGAATAAACCGATTTAAAAAAAACAATTCAAATATTGTCAAGATATTGGATTCAAAAATATTCCAACGTCAATATGCAACTATAAATAAATATGTTAGAATTATTACATAAGAGCCTTATGGTAACAAATTATGGTAACAAATCACGGTAACAATATCGCTAATTAATTTTCAGAACCTTTGCATTAAATACTTCTACTTTTTGGCGAAAAGTTATACCTTATTTTGACTTTTGCCTTCTCAAATCGGCTGAAGGTTAGATTTGGAATCATAAGTAAAAGATGTATTATAAATTTTCGTATTATGATCAAAATTTCTGACGTAACTTGTGACTATAAATACTGTTTTATGTAAAAGATAAGGAACAAATAACGGGCTTCATGATTAAAACTGCGACAATAAAAAATTGTTATTTGGAAGAATATAGTCACTTATTTTTCAAAAGACGTTCTGATTACTTAATGGCAACTATTATCGAAAAATATTTGAAGCAAGCAAATTTTGCTTCATGGATTTTTCAATGCAAGCCAGCAAAGCGAGAGGGTTAAACGCACATTCGTTAAGAAAACGAGCCAGTTAAACCAGCCTCCCTAATTAGCTTACATAGCGAACTAACCCACTCAGCTAAGCCAATTAGATAAATAGTTTATCTCTAGATATTTTTTCCATGAAATTATTCCAAGCCAGCTAACTAATACATTATCACAAAAACCAACCAAATTGCAAACTATATGCAAAAGAAAACCAAATAATCAGTGTCAAAGGCGATAGGAATCCATTTTCTTTTCTGTCCCCCTACCCCCTTATAAAACTTTTGATGTATCGCATTTTTTCGATTTTTTTTTTTTTTTTTTAGAATATTTATCTATATTTATTAGGACTACTAACTATATCTAAAGAGGTAAGAAATGTCTCCTTGATCTTATGTTTAAATACGTTATAGTTTGTGATTGATTT
>JAUZNK010003316.1:0-10980 GCA_035046665.1 Euphysa ruthae | reverse complement strand
TCTCGGCAATTTGTTGGTTCCCCACGTTAAATATAACATTCTCATTCTCTCTCATATATATATATATATATATGTATATGTATATGTGTGTGTGTGTATATTACACTTTTTTTATCTCTAAAAATCTTTTTTTATCTATTTTAGAAATGAAAATATTTTTTCAGTTTTAGATTTGAAAACAAGCCATTTTTGATGTTCATTTTGGATTAATTTGTACACAGACTCGCGGACGGAAAATTTGGAATTATTTGCTATTCGCGACTACCAGAAATTTGAATTTATTGCATAGATTTAATTTATTAGCCATCAAAAATAAGAAACATACAAGCATAAGATTTTCTCAAGGTTTAAGGAACCATCATAAAAACCAAGTAAGATTTATGAATTATAATACTACCCGGCATTCATTTTAAATTAAAAAGAATTTCACGTGGATTTATATTCGCGAGCAGCGGAAATTTTTGCATTTTGCAAGGATTATTTCTGCGCGTATGGCTGAAATTTAATTTCCTAGAAAATCCTGACTAGAATTTATCGTGTCAATTTTGATCCAAGATTTATATTTTTCGTGAGAAAAAATTATTTTGAACTATTTGTAAATACCTAAAACGTGCAAAACTTAGTCAAAAAATTGCGTTTTTCACAAAAAAACTTTGTTTCTATTTTGCCCAAATTTTTAATTTTATAATATTCGGATTAGTTTGGCATTATTGTTATTTTTAGAATTAATTAATTGGGTTCCAGGCTCCGCGGCATGTAAACCAGCTTTGTCGAAATTTTGTAAGAGGATGGAAAAAATTTCTTTTTTCTATTCATCAGAAATTTGCTGTTATTGTATACGACGTCATGTCTAATGTTTTTGCAAATTAGCTATATTTTGAAATAACTCACGAGTCAAAATTAATTCAAAAAAATTTTCTCAAGACGATATTTCCATGCACTGCCTAAATTTTGCTCGTTAAGTGTTATTTCTAATTGAGTATGTCGATGCTACATTTTTTTTTCTTTCATTTATTCTGAAATTTATGAAAATCTTTTCAAACATAAAAATTTTTTGAAAAATTGGTTTTGTTTGTTAAACCTCCAGTCAATCAATCAATACAATCAATCAATCAATACAATCAATCAATCAGTAATCAATCCTAATTAAATTATTATTTTTTAAATCTGAAGATTTTCAGAAGTTTTCGATATTTTTGTTCGGAGAAGGTTGCGGTACTGGATATGCCTACAATCATTTTGGGAATTTCAATTGAACCCTGGTTTGGAAACGACCAAGTTTAGAAAGTTAATAGCTAATTTTTTTAGAGAAAATACATCGTTATGAAAGAGAGGTTGGTTTCATAACAATGTGTTTTCTCCAATTCGCTTAAAATTTGCGCCACCGAAATAAATAATTCGTGGAAAATTAATAGCAAATTTAGAAAATTTCCTTTAGATACATTCCAAAACAATATTTTTAAATAAAATGTCTTTTCTTCAGGACTATTTAACATACATGTTATATATATAGATAGATATATATATATATATATATATAGTTGAAAATTTTTATTACCATATATTTTTTGATTTATAAATATGTACAAGTGAAAGTTCTAATGATGTTATATATTTAATGGAAAGGGATGTGGCAGAATGCAGTTTTCAGTGTGAAAAGCGCTGTTGTGGTAATATTATTATATAATATTAACATATATTAATATTATATATATTAATATTATTGATACATTAAATAATATTTAAGATTTGTTTTATTTTCACCAACTCCTCGAAATCGAGCCATTACGTTTAAGCAATTTTGCCCGAACATTTCAAAATACGCCCGAAAATGAACTTGAAATATTAAGGAGCACTCTCCTCTAATTTTATTCAAAAACTTGACACACATACATTTATATTACGCAATATATCAAGAAGCTGTCACTGATTGAATATAGCCGTTTTTCTCCTGCTATGAATGAATTACTCAACGAAAGCCAAACAGAAAATAATTTGTCTACAAACGTCTGCACGTAAAGTTGATAGATATTCCATCCCCTAATAGTACTTCTAGCCAATATAGTGAAATATCGGATAAATGGATATGTCTATTCTATCAGACCTTTACAGTTCGCTTTTGTGTCCTGAATGTAAATATTGTACGTTGTCATTTGGGGAACTATACGATAGGAAACAAGGTCTATCATCTCTCCTAAATTAAAAATGCTCTAACTTTTTTTACCACAGATTAGTTCCATACATAAAAATCAAGCGGCAGAGATTATGATATTAATAATAGATCAGTGTACACCATGCATTCACGCTGGAATTACAAAATTGAGAACTTCCCGAAACCAGTAGCGGAGAATGATTTTTCAAGTTACCAAAAAAGAATATTGTAATATCGGTACAAATGCATCGCATCCGTCACAAAAACTGTTGCCGAGAAAACCGTGTTAGATGCAGTGAATGAACTTCGAAAAGAGGAAAAGTCATCTAATGATGATATTGATATCGGTGTTTCTTGTGACGGTACTTGGCAAAGCAGAGGTTTTTCATCGTTGAACGGCGTATTTTCCTCAATATCAATCGATTTTGTAAAGGTTGCAATTTAAAAAAATTACCCAACAGCATTTGCTCAGTGGAAAAACTCCGTTGTCTGTTCCTTTAATTACCAAGATTCTGTTGGCGGTATGGAGTAAGAAGGTGCGAAGCGAGTATTGCAACGATCGATTGTTCAACATAAACTACGATACGCCGAAATTTTAGGAGACGGTTACAATAAGAGTTATTTGAATGTTAAAAATACTTATGCTGGTGTTGAAATCGAAAAGTGTCGGGCAATACCAAAAAAGAGTTGGAACACGCTTACGAAATCTTAAGAAAAAAGAGTCTTGGCGGTCGGGGGCGTCTAACCGATGCTACAATTGAATAGACTAATAATTTTGCTGGTGTTGATATTTGACAAAATTCAGGAAACTTGAAAGATATGAAATCAGCTTTACTGGACTCTTATTTCATGTTTCCACGTCAAAAAATAATAGTTGATACTCTCCGCATTGCCCTACCGGTAGAACCAGTTGGTACAAATACAAAGCTAATAAAACAACGTACAAACCTGATCCTGGTCTTCCACTGTCAATTGTTAAAAAATTAAACCAGTTTTTAAGACCTTTGCAAAGACAATGAGTTAAAAAAAAAAGTGTTTCCATGGCAAAACCCAAAATGAAAATAAAAGCTTGTGGCAGTTCGAGACCGTGTTCCAAAAGTAACATTTGTCTCGCTAAGTCAACTGGAACTTGGTTTTTATGATGAAGAGGAAAATTTCAATATTGGTACAAATACATCTCATTCAGATATACAAAGCATTAAATATTGAACCATAGTGTACATGATGAGTGGAGCAACCGAAAAATAAATAAAAAGCAAATACAAAATGCTGAGACGTGAATAGAAGAAGAAAGTAAAAAATGTCAGACGTCAGATTCTACGTGCAGGAAAATTGAAAAAAGAAATGACAAAGTTGCAATAAAAGAAGATATTTGTATGTAGCTGGTTGATTTTTATTGAATTAAATAGTTTTCAACTAGATTTTGTAGTTTATTTGCTTTTATGACTGATCTTTAGTTGATTTTTTTTTTTTTTTTAATATGTATTAAATTGCCTTGTTCTTAAATTGCTTATTTTTGCACGCTGGCCAAAATATCTCATGAACAGTCAATTAATTTTTAATGAAATTTTCAGGCTAGATTTAATCCTTGATATACTGTAAAATGAATGAAATTTTATATATATATATAAATATATATATATATATAATTTTTTTTATTCGTTTATGACCAATTTGATAGGCTGATTTTTACCTTCTTAACTTTGTTTTGAACTTACCACCCGAAATATATGTCAACATTTTATAGTTTGTCTCTATATATACATCATGTAAAAATTTTGAAATTCTGAAATAAAATGTGCTCTTGAAATTTTGGCCGGTGTAAACATAAATTTGGGGTCATTTCGGCGGCTTTTGAGTGTTAGCGGGGTAACCAAGAAATTTTATTTTTCAATATTTTTCTAATATTACATTAACCTGCAAAAAAATTATTGAGCATTACTAATTTTAAAAAATTAGAGGGGTGTGGCCGCTTAAATGAATGAATATTATTACACTCACGCTCAATATTTTAGCCTCATTCTGCCGAGCCATATTTATTTCACTAAATTCAAATGAACTTTTATTTAAATACAAAAGAAAATTCGAGTCTAAGTTTACCCTCGTGACCAAGCCAATGATCAATTCATTAATCATCGAGTTATTTCATGCAGATTAAATTTTATGCATGAGGAAAAATAAATTAAAGTGCTGAGATCTCTCCTGTTAGAAAGAGATTAAGATTATATTAACGTGGATTTCAGAAAAACAAATAAAATAAAACAGCTTGTCTAACAATCGTTTCATTTATTATTCTTTGCTTAAATACTATTATATATATTTATTATCACCCATGTAAGCAGGACGTTCTTTACTGTACGTGAATAAAAGGACGATAAAAGTCTTCATTGATTTTTTTTTTTTTTTTTTTTTTTTTACAATTACATGTTTAATTGTGCATTACAATAGTTGTGATAAACAATGGTATCTCTGGTATTAGAGAATTTCCGTAAAATAAATCAGGTTATAACGAAAACTTTAGATGCATGTATATGTAAACAAAACAAACATTTTGGTATCGCTTAGTCTTGATCTAAGTATTTTGAAAGTATTTATTCCTAATGAAATACAGATGGCGGTTCATTCTAATAGAATTGTTATAACCACGCTCTCAGTAGATTATTGGAGTTCTACAAGACCGAAGTCGTGTCCAGGCGAATATAATGTTACATCTTTAGCTAGTACTGTTACAAAACTGGTACCAAACCTTATAAAATCAAAGTCAATTAACGATAAAGACCGAATTTACAATTATCATGGTAATAACCCTGGAACTAAAAAGAAGTCATTTGATATCCTTAGCAGGCCAAAAATTCGCAAATCTATTGCAATTATTAGTCCAAAATTAAGACGTTCTATATCTGAGAATAGTTCGGTCACAAATCGTCGATCAAATGCTAAAGAAGCCCTTAGACGGTCTTCTGCGATGCTTCATAAATTTTCCGTTGAATTATTTAGCCCTGAGACAAGTAACGATAAAGCGCTACCGAAAAGAAGAGCGAATACCTACAATCCCCCACATAGCCAAACGAAACTTTTGCTCAAACCTAAACTTTCAAACCCTCTGTTTTCAGTAGGTTATAACGGAATTACGAACGAAAGACAAATAAACAATAATTCAATATCTAATAAACTAAACCAGAATAGTGACTCGTCGTGTTATCAACAAATTTATGGCGAGATCAATAACATGAGTCACGAAAACTTCACCGAAAATAACCGACTGTCTTCAAACTCAAAATTTTATGAAGAACGGCTAAATAAAAAGTTAAATAATTCTGAACTTAAAAAACTTGTAGTTCACATTTTAGAGGACTCTGCACAAGGCATGGCATATGATCCATCTCTTTCGTGTGTGCGGTCGCAAAATATCAGTCTCAAAATCGAAAATCAAGTTAAAGATATTATCAATCAAGATAAGGAATACCCTTACAGAATCGTCGTGCAAGTGTTCATGGGTGCACTGAAAGATGATGGGGTGAGTTTATCCGCAGAGTGTGATGCGGATCTATTTGCTCTTGCGACAGTTAAGCTAAAGGATATGTTTATCTCTGGTGTGGTTATTGCTAGTTATTAAACCATGATTCGTTATTCCTTTCTATAAAATAATTGAATTGTTTTACTGTGAAAATATGCTCTAAGCAACTTTAATGTTCTTCTACCATACTCGTTATTTTTTCATCTTTAACTGAACCATGTGCGTATTTTTTTTTCTCTCTCACTCTTCTGCCGCGCTTCATTACCGACAGTATCTCACTATGTTTTGACGATCAGCTATTTACCCCATTTTTTTTTTTATTTAGTCTGCTTTCTTAAACATCGATGTGATAATATACCCTTCATGGATTTCGAATAAATATACTTTTAAAAACAATTAACCAGATAGTAAATATATAGAAAACTGCACTGGAATTTCTGTACACGGTACTTGAATCCTTCAATATTTATGATGCTGAATGAACCAGACGACTTGCTGACCAAAGTTTTTTTAAAAACCTATAAAAGATTTCAATAAAAACGGTATTTAAGGAACAAACATCGCTTAAGCATCAAAATTTTGAATTTAAAACCCAACATGTAATTATTTATGTTTTATATATTTGTGTAATAATTGATATAAAGATGCTTAATATAATGCTTTAATAAATACTTTTATTGTGAACTTGCTGGGACAATTTAAAATGAAAAGTCAAACTTGTTTATCAGATATGATAAAAATTTGCATTTAAAATGAAAAAAGAAAGTCGTAAAGATTTGACATATAAGCTCCAAACTAAAATAACAGGATAACCTAGGCCGTCCAGAAATATAAGAAACAGCAGAAAAAATGTTTTTTTTTTTTTTTTTTTTGGCTAAAACTGTTAGAAAATAATCTTAATTTTCAATGAAGAGCTTGGTTTATTTTACCTTTCACTTTGCTTGCTAGAAAATCATAGGGCGGTAAAAAAAAAACTAACTACTGGAATCAAGTTAATCCAGTCACTGCTCTAACCATGTATGAATAGAGTTTTGATTTAATTTTTTGAGCGTTTGCAGATAATTGGCTTTTTAATGTCGATTTTGAATAAGGTAATGCTCAATGAGATGGTTGGAATAGCAAGGATAAAAACGAAAAATAACTTACGCAATCTTTGGTTTAAAAATAAATTCGCTTGTTCTTTCATTTTTCATTTCATATATTCCGTGATGCTCATCGTACGAGGCTAAACTGTAACTCAATTTTTGCTTTTAATTCTTCAAATATTAATTTCATAAAATTCAGTAATTTTTTTATACAACAATGGAAATTTCCGAGAAATGTAGGACTAGAACAAATTAAGACTGTTTTCTAACAAATTCTTTTCCACAGTTTCCATCTTTGTTTCATCTTATCTTCCTTTTATATAGCCCTGTTTTGGCCCAGGCTATCCGAAATACACTTATGAATCCGTTCTTGCAATGCAATTCAGCTTAAAGTTTTTGAGATGATCGCTTCATTGGCAGAAGTTTTTAAGTCAAGCATGTCTGTAAGATAAAGGGTGGCATTCAATTGATCGTGCGAAAAAATTTGACAAATCTGTTTAGAGATGTTAAGTGTAGTCCCCTTTGTTGCTGTGATGTTGTTGTACTGATCTTTTAAGTGTAGCTCCCTTTGTTGCTGTGCTGGTCTTTTAAGTGCAGCTGCCTTTGTTGCAAGTGTGGCTCCCTTTTTGTTGCTGTGATGTTGATGTTGTTGTACTGATCTTTTAAGTGTAGCTCCCTTTGTTGCTGTGATGTTGTTGTGCTGATCTTTTAAGTGTAGCTCTCTTTGTTGTTGTTTCGTTGATCTTTTAAGTGTAGCTCCCTTTGTCGCTGTGATGTTGATGGTGTTGTGCTGATCTTGAAAATCTTTTGCAGAGCTTTTAGTTACACAAAAATTTTTAATAACTTTTTCAACGTTTGATGTGTTATTTCTCTCCAAGCCTCAAATATAAACAACCTGGATAGAGCAAAATACGTGTTCAATGAATGCTTCTTTTCACATGTTTACCGTCCTATAGCTGTTTAAAAGTAATTGGACCGTAAATACATGGCTCAATAAATAACTGATCAATGGCACTATCCTTAACATATTTCCCTATAACTTCGCAAACACTATATGAAGTTCCCTTAATCTAAATACAAAATTTTCTTTCTCAATTGCATGAATTTGTCGTAGAGCAGCGGCAAATCTAACGACACAATTGTTTTACTTTCTTCAACTACCGTAACTTTTATTCCTGCTCCATTTTCAGTGAAGTGTAGAAGTTTGACCGGTCTGTTGATGACCCAGGTTACAGCGGCAAACTTTGACAAGTAGCTCTTTGCTTAGGTAAAGTAAAGAGTTGGAAGAAGCTATATTTTAACAATGTATTATTTGTTTAAAGCTTGAAAAACCGCCCAAACTTTATCAGAAGTTTCACAAAGCTTTAAACTAGCCTAATTAGTTATTCTCTTAAATTCAAGGTAAGAATCATTAGGGCATTTTATAACACGTTTTTGCTGTTTCAAAAGGGTTGTGATTAAATGCTAAAATTTTTTTGATTTATTCGTTCAATAGTTAATGTTTCAAACGATTAATTTTTGAAAAAAAAAAAAAAAAAGATAACTCCATTCCCATGACACTCGTTTTTCTCATCAGGCATATTATAAAATCGGTATTGTCTATTGCAAAATTTACTCTTTGGCCATTAGTCATGTTTGGTGGTACGTTCACACTAGCTTCATGGTTAACCTTTCTTTAGACTTAGAAATTTTTAGAATTTTTAAAAACTGGATTCAAAATTCAAGAAAATGATACGTAAAAGAGTTAAAAACGTAAAATAAACAAGAGGAAACACAAGTGCCTAAACAAATGAATTGTCCCATGTTAGACTTTATCTAAAATCAAAAAGTGATAACAAGAATCATTACAAAAAAATCAAATTTTACATGTAATAAATGTTAATTTTTATGTTTCTTTATGTCTAGAATAGTATTTTTTGCAAAAGAATATCTGTCATCAAAGAGTAAAATTTTTCTAATGGCGTTGTATTTCCAAAGTATTGTGTAGCACCTTCCTTGAAACGTTTTCAGGTTTCCAGAAAGACTGTTAGCTTATATATGGAGTCATACTTCTCGATGAGTATTTCCTCACTAAATCCAAATGATTGATATTTTTTTACAAGCATTCGAAAATGGCAATTTGTACATTTAAAAAATTTAAATCGCTGGGTACTTTGATTTTTTGTTGCACTCTTTATTAGCACACGCTGGATATGTTGTAATAAATACAGATAAAATATCTGTACAACGCAACGTTGGTGTTTCTTTTACTTTCGTTTCCGTTTCGATACTCTTTTTTATCTTACGTTCTCCCAATCCAAATCATTTGAATCAATCAATGTACTAGTTTGGATTAAAGTTGAAATCGTTGCAGTCAGTTTCTGAATATGGTAATGCTTCACATTAAATGAATGAAAAGCGTAACCTTTTGATTTAAAAGCTGTATTGGTTTTTCTGATTCTATGATAGGCACTTTTCAAGTCTAATGTATTGTAAACCATATATTTTGATATTTTCTCTACTATTTCATTTAATTTTGGTAAAGTATAAACATCCAATTCTGTAAATCGATTGATTGTTTGGCTGTATTCTATCATCATTCACTTTTTATGAAGCTTATCTGAAATAACTAATACCTGAGCACGCTACGGTGATGAACTTGGCTCAATTATCCCGTCAGCTAATATCTTTTGTATATCTTTCTGAACCAATAAACTTACAGAAGTAGTATAGCGTGTAGACTCAACAGTGATTAAACATAACAGCCAATGTCATCCGGGAGTAATGAACTATTTTCCCACAATTATTGCAATTACTTTCTTTAGCGGGTCATTGACTTTGTAAGGTGTGTCCTAGTCCGCAAAAGAAACATTTTTATCCTTGTAAAGCAGCAAGTTGATTTTTGTTGTCATTACTGAGTTTCTCTTCTGTGTTTATTGTAAATGTTGAAGCTGTATATGATGTGGTGTTGTATGGAGCAGAGTTATTGTGGGCCATTTCTAAGACTCTAGTTTGTTTAAGTGCATTGTTTAATGTAAGTGGAAATTTCTCGAGTAAACGACAACGTATCTCACGTGACTGTAAACCATTGCTAAAAGCATTTCGAATATAACTTTGAAGATGCTCATCGGCAGTTACAGGTGTAAAGTTGCAATTTTCACGAAGTTGTTTTAATACCTGTAAGTACGCATCGCCTTCCTCCTGTCTGCGGGTGACAAATGCATGTCTAACATATCTTTTGTTTATTGGCTTTACATACAATGATTTCACTGTTTCAATTGCTCCAGAATATGTATTCAAAAACATTTGGAGCTACATAGTTAGTTAGTGTCACAAGTTTATATGGATTATGTGATGAATAAAAAGTTAAAATGTTCGCAACCAATGTGTCCATCGTTTATTTGCACCAGTTGTATTTGGTTCGTAATCGAATCAAGAAGGACGTAAGTACTTGTCCGTGATTAACAAGAAGGGGGTGATTATAGTAGAATAAATTGTAAAGGATGATAAAATAAGATCAATAAGCCTGTATCTCAATAGGCTTTATTCTACCAGAATCTGCATAGACCTAAAAAATAAAATAAAGAACTTAGAATGTAATATACAGCATTTCACAAAATTTTATGACATTTCGGTATTGAAAAAAATATGTGCTTCCATTCACAAATTGGCAGGGATCTAGTGTGTATCGGTAGGATCGATCGTTACTGTTACAAAACTGTCCAGCTGAGAAGAAAAAAAAAAAAATTTACAAAAAATATATTTATATTTAAAAAAACATATGAAATGGCAACTTCTCGGTCGACTTTTAAAACCAAAATTTATAATTTTCGGAAACTTTGCGGAGTAACACGTTCGTCGCGCAAAAACCTTTTCCATTTCATGCGCATATTTACTGTATAAATTTTGAAGCCAATATGCCGATACTGTTTGGTCTGGACACATTAACTTTTGACTAATAGAGATTCCTACCGTTGGCCTGACATATCTTCAAGTCTAGTTATATCACCGATACTGTTAGCCTTGTTAAATGACCTTGGGTCAGGTATTGTTTAAACTTCACATATAACACAAGAGACCAGGCTTCATCGATACGCAGCAGCCTGGGCAGTTTTACCCTACCAAACACCTGGTATTTCGTTGGGTGGCTTAGTTTATTAAACTTGCTCCAAAGTATACGTAGATAGTCTAGTGTGTATCGGTTGTGATTCATGCGTCAAAACTTGTATTATGGATGTAATATTGAA
>JAUZNK010003315.1:0-10981 GCA_035046665.1 Euphysa ruthae | reverse complement strand
ATGTGTGTATATATATATATATATATATATATATATAAATTAAAGAAACGACAACACTTTTCAGAAAACAATATCATTTACCAGAAAATTTTGCATGGATGAAGCACTTCAGTATATACCCCTTAGACTGCAAATGTTTTGTCAAAATATATTTGTTGGAACAGGCAAAGAGAGAAATATTGTATCTATTGGAAAAAGTATAACGCATGCTGCTTGTCCACGATCAATTATAGCTCCGCTTAAATTGGGTTAGATATTATGAATGTAAACAGTTTTTATATCGTTGTTATAAGGTGTACAGGAACATTTTAGCTACATTAATAAGGAAAAATAAGCAAAATCTTTTTAGCACATACTTCTCTGACCACATAGAAAATCTCCACAAAACCTGGAAAGGGATTAAGAGTATCATTCAAATCAAAAATGACAAGTTTTCTCTCTTTTCCATCTTTTATTTTTCATAAAGGTTCTTCTATAAATGGATCCCTCTGAGATCGCAAATAATTTTAACTTTTATTTTCCATCGATTGGTGAAACTCTTCAATCAAAAAAGTTCCGTAACTGAGAAAATTTACGAAGCTCTGGGCTCTGGCCATTTTACATGTGATATATTCATAGATTTACAAAAGGCTTTTGACAAGGTGCCCATGGTATTAATAATAACTTGTTTTCTTCTCACTTAGGCATTCGTAAACAATTCTTAATAATTAATGGTTTTAAATTAACTCTTCAATTTATTAATTATGGGGTTCCACAGGGTTTTGTCCTCAATCCTCATTTATTTTTAATTTATATTAACAACGTTTTTCTATAACAGCTTTATTGTTTATCACTTTGCTGATGACACAAATCTGTTATTCAGAAGTAAATCATTGCAAGCATTATTTAAAAACATTAACTATGATATTAAGGCTATTAATGATTGGTTAAACGCAAATTGTAAAACTGAATACGTTATTTTTTATAAACCCAGAAATTCATTTGAATATGAAGTTAAGATTAAGTGCTCAAACAGTTTTTTGGTGAAAACGCTGTTCACCATATGCTTATTAGAAATGCATATCCCAGAGCTCTAAGACGGCATTTTTTATTTAACACTGCTTTGAATTCTCTTTTGATCAAGGCGTCCAAATGGGAATGGTATAGTATACTTATACAAAAAAACCAGCGATATCTATCAAGATTTATTAGTCGATCGACAATAATCAGCTGTTGAGTCTAATCCTGATGTTATAAGGCTAAAAGACGAAATTCAAGATTTTAAAAGTTTAATGAATCTAGAACAACTCAGTTATAGAGTAATTGTCAGTCTGTGAGATTATTAGTTACAATGATTATTCATGGGGATCGGCTAGGTGATTAGGATTTACATTTAAAAGTGCTTTGACTTGCCCACCACTCTTTGCAACAATTGGATTTCGATTATGAAAATTAGTCTACTTGTATATACAGTCAATGTTAGCATTGAATGAATCCTACCCTTTTGTTCATCAATAATTAAAAAATGGAAATTTTGTAGTTTGTATATCTGAACGACACTGGGCAGAATTTCCAGAGATCATATTATAGAACAAGTATTAATATGTTTGAAATTTACTGGAGGTTTAACTAATAAGTGTGGTGTAAGCGACATACAGTGTACAAATTGGTTATTGTCTATGCCAATTTTTTCAATATACAACACCAAAATGTGAATCTTTCACAGAGGTTCACTATTCAGGATTAGAGCATCACAAGGCAATATACTACTCACCAGTTGACTGACATAAAGAAGAAACTGAAAAATATCAACAAGTTGTCGTATAAGTTATTCCAAGGATGATGCAGATATAGATATCACAAAAACAGTAATAAAAGAATTAATAAAAAAGCACTATGCTTATTCGAGAAGATACAGATCTTCTTGTTTTGATTTTGTTCATTTCTGATAAGTCCTAGTACAAGTTGTTCATCCAAAGAGACAAATTGAAAGATAACACAGCTCATGAAGTTCATGATTTCTACACATATAGAGAAACAATTGTAAAAGAGATTTGCGAGGCAAAGTTGTTTATAAACGCATTCACTGATTGTGACACAGCATCTGCTTTTTTGGTATAAGAAGGATCATGCTTCAAAGTTTCTAAATGCCTAAAAGCAGTAAACAAAATAGCGAAAGTCCTCATGTTCACCACAAGTTCTCAGAAAGAAATTGAGGACAACGGAAATGACTCTTTGAAAAAATTGTTCAACGCTAAGAACGAAAAATCCTTGTGCCAACTTTAGTATCATCGCTTGATTGACAAAGTCGTAAAATCACATAAGTTTGTTAAACCAGAGAGGTTTCCTCCAACTGGAAGTGTGTTAAAGTACCATTGCTACAGCACAAACTTACAAATTCACCATTGGATAGGATCCAACTGCACATTAAAACCAGAAGATTGGAGATGGTTACAAAGTAATGACAAGCTTACACCTGTTATGACAGATATGCTTGCAGCTCCAGAACAACTGTTACAAATTTTTTTTTGCAACTGTGATGACAACTGCTCAACACTTTGATGTACATACCTAAAAAATGACCTCCCTTGCAGTGATGCATGCAAGAGCTGCCAGATGGAAAATTGCTCAAGTCTTCAACAACTTTGTTTATTTGAAGATGAAGACGATGACATTTTTGAGAGCGACTATATATTTCCTAATATACGATATATACTTAAACACTCTTCCTTGATTCTTGTCAATTTTTAAAGATCGTTTTTTTTCATATTCATCTTTAAGCATTTTGAGCATTCCGCAAAATCAGAAATTTAGCAACTATCTCACAAAACGTGATGTATATTTGATATGTAAATTTAATGTTTTGTCAGGATTAGATTTTTTCCGATTTTGGATATGTTACTTATACCATATAAAAGTATTTCAATCAATTGAAAAACATTTTATTGCACTTTGCTTCAGGTATTTTTTTAAAATGACTGAACTACATGCCTGTATCAAAAGCAAAAAAAAAATTCACTTCTATTGATCTTAATAGAGAGCATCAAGGCACCCCTTTCAAGAATCTAAAGTAGGAGGAGATAATCAAAGATTTTTGATTATATCAAGATTATACCATAGAATACTGAATTGCCAAATTTAAGTTGAATTGAAGTATGTTAAAAAAGAAAATTTAATGAAGAATTTTATTCATTTTGTATTCTGTAAACAATTTAAACTTACTAGAGTGGGATGAAATTTTCTGGGGAGATCCAAACTTTTTTATATCTTAAGTTATAAAAAAAATTCTGCTTATTTCTCTATTGCGATAGACCTCCAAAATAGAAAGTCCATTTTGACTCAATAGCTGACTAATTCAGAAAAAAAAAACAAATAAACAAAAAAAAACTAACCTGGACTTGCCATAACAACTGAAGGACCAATGTCATCAAATGAATCAATCCCCTTCAAATTGGAAATATGTTTAAATACAAATGGATTTGATATCGAAATCTGACGACGTATCTTTTCATTCATTGCTCCTATATAAGTTTGATAGACAGCCATACATTTTTTTGCCAGGGAAGAAGCATAATAGACAGGTACATCTTGAAGCTCTGGATGTTGATTCCAGTATTCGTCTAGAATGAGAAGAAGTTCTTGTGCCCTTCCAAGTGCAAATACAGGTATTAAACACCGACCACCTCTGCTAATTATATTATGAATAGTCTTAGTGAATCTTTTCTCACGTTCGTCTCGACGTTCGTGAACATGAGTACCATATGTTGATTCCATAATCAATACATCCGGACTGATATTTGGTATTTCAGCTGACATCAAATGTCGATCTTCTTGTCGTGAAAAGTCTCCGGTATAAAGAATGTTGACACCAGCAATTTCTATCATAAACATGGCTGCACCAAGAACATGTCCAGCATTATAAGCCCAAAACTTTATTCCACTTACTTCTTTTTCTTGGTGAAAATGCATTGTTTCTATCTTATCCATGCTTTTTTCGAGATCTTTTTCTGTATAAAGCATTTGATCTGCAGATAGATTGCTCACTTTAATATAATCAGCCAATAGCCATCTTAGCAAATAAAACAAACACTTAGTTACTAATGGAAACAAACAGCTAAAAAATGCTTATAAACAAGATTTGAAAACATCACCCTTTCACACTTTCAAAACAGCTTATAAGGAAAAATCATTAGAAAAGATGATCGATTTTAAAACATAATTCACATTTTCATCAAAATTAGAAGTTAACTTAAAAGTCATTTCAGTGAAAATTTCAGAAAAAAATAAAGAGATTTTAAATAAATTTTTCCAGTTTTCATGCTAGCAATAGTTAACTGGAATTAAAAAAAGATTTGAGACCAAAGTCATATTTCAGCGTGACCTAGGCATGAGTCTTAGAGAAAAATACTAATATGCAGTAAAATAATGAATTATTATATTTACCTATAGATAGCTTTTGTAGGATGTGTCATAAAGACTCTTCCTTTGAAGTGAGTCTTCTCCAAGAACCATGGTAACCCTCCTGAAAGTTAAAATAAATTAGAAAAATTATAATACAATAAAAGAATGACTTAACAACAAACAAAATTACCTGAATAAAAATTTTGTGAATTATAAATGTCAATACACTTAGTATATTTAACCATTTCAATATAGATATACCTATAAATAACTTTTACCTGTTAAGAATTATAACCAATTCATTACAGTTAAATCATATTTAAAGAGTCAATACAATTATATTAAAATTTCTAGGCCCATTACACTCTTTTTTTTTAGCTCTTTATGCCTATTATCTTAATATTAAAAGATATCTCGAAAATACGACAAATATGTACAGTTTAGTCTTAAATACCTAGTTGACTCAAATTACATTTTAATATAATAAGTTAGTAATATTATTATTGATGTTCTGTTGGTAATATTTTAAGTATATTTTAAGTCAAAGCACTTAACCTATAAATCATGTATTTTCAGTTTTTCTACCCCTTCCCTAGCTTGAGTTGTGAAATTAAATCATATTGATATAATTAACAATCCCTCTATGCAAATAGATCAAAAATTTTAACCTTTTTTTGCAGAATAATGTAAATGGATAACAAAATTTTTGTTAGAATAATTAATTACCCATCATATTGAAAACATTCTAATAAAAATCTATACTGATTTTAAATATTTAGACCTAGTTTTTGAAATTTGACTTTGCAATAAAAGCTAGACACTAAATTCAAACAATTTATTCATAAACTTATAAAAGTAAAAGTCGTGGTTTAGAATCTAATATTGACATAAAATTATATCATTTAATATTTCAATTTTGTAAAATTTTAAATTATTGCCTGCAAATTGCCATAAAAAATAATCTATTGAATTATTATCTGCATTTTTCCCATGGATTTATTTTATTAAACAAACAGATATAGTTATAAAATAAGGGAAGAATTCAACTCTTATCTTTTTGTTTAAAAATAACCTTACCACAATGGTCCAAATGAAAATGGCTTATCAGTAATAAATCAACTTCTTCTGGATCGATCTCATCAATAAATGGTAAAGAGTCCAATCCACTGTATCCAGGGTGAATACCTAAATCAAGTAGCACTTTCTTTCCTTTAAATTCAATGAAAATACAAGATCTGCCAACTTCTTGGCCAGCACCTAATGGTGTGATTCTTAAAAGATAGCTTTCTTCACTTGTTGCCATTATTATATCTTACTAAAATTTAAAAAAAGGTGGTTTTATAATGCATAAGAAGCTCAAAATGGTGATTAAATAAAAAAGGGCTTTAAATAGCAAAAAATCTTACATAATCATGTGAGTTCAGAGCGAAATTGTCAAAATGATAAAAATCATTAAAAATCTAAATAGTTCTGACAAACTCAGCACTTTCTTAAAGACTAGGCTGTGGTAAAATAATACATTTTTAAAACAAATAAAAAGCCAACACTCAAAATCTCAAAAATATTTTTATGAAATTTTACAAAATTTTTTGTTTTGGTCATCGCAACTTGATTGTTGCAGAAAAACAAAAACTAATTTTCAGACCGAATGGTTATTTTGAAAAACCGTGTTTTCATTAGAGTTTTAAGAGAAAAGATGGAAGTGTGTAATACAAAGGAACTTCTAGAGATTATGCCTACGAATAGTAAGTGCATATTAAAATAGCAACTATGTCTGTCAGAGGAAGACTTAGGGAGACCTGTGTGAGGTGGTAAGAAATAACCTTAAAAAGAAGAATGTAAATACTGAATTGGCTGAAAAGAAAAGAATTTATACCTTGTTCAAACTAAAACAATGATTTGATCAGAAAAATTTTTGGCCTTAAAAAAAATAGCACAAGTCCTACATAAGCTGATTTCTTTTTCACTAAATTTATCAAATATGTAAGAACAAGAAATAATCTAAAAAAAATAAAAATCCTTACTAATTAGTATGTACCCAAGATTTCAGAACATTAACTTTGAGTAGCAACTTTCTGGTTGTTATTTAAAGTTAATGGTGAACTGTGGTTGTTGACCACACTAATACTGATCGTCACTTATGGATCAAATTATGTAAAACATCAATCCACTCTTAGCTGGAATTACTCAAATAATTTCATAAAAACCAATACAAAATAAGAAACACAAAGACAAAGAAGTTTAAGACAATTACATATAGCTTTATCAAAAAATTGCTGCTTTACATGTATAGATATATACCATGATATTTTGTAACAAACCATACACACTTATGTTATGAATTAGAAATTTTTTTCAATAAACACGGTTCTTCAAAAAAAAACTTATTAACATACTTTGGAGCCAGCTATTATAGTACATATTTGATTCTGTCCCTGAAGATATTAAGTCTTTTAAGAAACCAATAGGCTTTGTCTAAATTATAAAAACGAAAGGCTTTTTAGAGGTAATCTACATTACTAGGTTTATATGTCAATAATACCATAATATATGTGAAAATAATAGAAGTAGAAGAAAAACGTTTTTCCACAAATAACAAAAGCCACCTTGAATGTCAATGATTTTCTTTACCATAAGTTCAAATGGGAGCTCTAAGTACACCAAAACCAAACCTGTGGGAACCTTCTGAAATAAATAGTTTGAAGCTAATTTTTGGCCCCACGTTAAAAAATATATGTTGGAACTACATTGAATTATTATTACCACCATTAAATTTTGGAGGTCTAGGAATCTGTTTCCAGCTATTTCGTTTTGGAGCACTCTCCTCCCACCATTTATTAGGACTACCACCCCTGTTTATTTGGTACCTTCAAGTTTTCAACATTTCAGATCAATGGCTAGAGACATTTCCAGAGTGATTGCAGTTAAATCTGGTGTGTGGCATTTACAAAATTTCTATTAGTTTTATCAATATATAGCAAAGAGTTTGGGAGTCAGTTTGATTTGCTGTCATAAACAATGATTTATTCATATGCTCATGTAGGCAATATGTGCATGTCATGAAATTCAAACATTATAATTCATAAATAAATATATTATAGAAATACAACAAAATTAAATACTTTTCTAAAGCTAGGAGAGGCTTGGCAGATTTTTGTTAGATAGCCTCAGTTTAATATTCACTTGAAGGCAAAACATTGCTTTGAAAAAGGATATTTCCAATGTGGAATAAGCTTAGTTTGATAATGCAGATTATTAGTGACAAAACTTTTGTTTAAAATATAACTAACAAAGTATGATTCAGAGAAATTTTCCTTATGGTTCCATCAGCATCTTACATGAACCTTATGGTTCCATACCAGTTTCTTACACCTATTAAAAATACTTAAATTGTTCACAGTTAAACATTTTCACAATCCCTAAAAATCTGATCACTTAAATTTCACTAAACATTAGCCATAAGGTTTTTTCTGAGAACTTAAAACTTTTTTGCAATGTTGAGCTCTGGCATTCCATAGGTATTGTAGTAGATGCAAATGAGGTTTGATGTGAGTATTTAAGGCTAAAGATAATTTTTAAACATATTTATATAATATTCAATATATATATATATTTTTTTTAAATTATTATATACATTGTCTACTTGTTTTAAGGTGTTTCTAGGTTTGTAATTGTAACTTAAAACACCTAAAAATCTGAAGGTAATTTTATTTCATAAAATCTTTCATCCCATGATAACGGTACGGATGAGAAATTGCCCAACATAATAGAATGTGTATAGAAAAATCATCTGGCATGCATCTGTGTCTGGCATGCATAAACTGGAACAAATCATTTGGCGATTATATTTTTAAAATTTTCTCTTTTGTCTGATAAACAGATATTTTTTATTTCTGTTTGTTCTTAATAATTGTTTGTAAATAGTTTTTTACTCTCAGAGTAGATATCACCTTTGTAATGCGCCTTTGACAAAAGCTTTGTTTTTTGATAGCGTCGAATGTATATACTACCGTATCTATCCAAAAATATATATATATTTTTATGAAAATTACATTAGTTAGATATATACAAATAAATTTACTCTTTCTATTGTTTAACGTCTTCATATGAAATACATTTATTACTGTTCTCTTACAACTTATATAGAGAACAACGGAATGACCTCTGTGTAAGATTTAAACGGAATGGAACCATAATTCTTGACTACGCCAAAATGTATGTTTGGAAATATATTCGCGTTATTATAATTAGTATAGCAATTAACTCAATAACAGGTTTAAACCCTTAATTTCAGAATTAAGGAATGTTGTTTTAAAAAAAACGGCGTGCTATCGTTCAAATGGACACACAAGTATTACGCTGTTCCAAATGGTCCGTATTATTTTGGCGCGAACTTTCGTCAGTCAACAAATTTGCCTTTAAGGTTTTGAATTAACAAAGTAGAAAGTTAGTATTTGTAGGAGTTTCTTGCTTTGTCGCTGTTAAATTTAAACCAACTATATGCATCTATTCGGCAATGTAAATAGTGCCAGTATTTAGCTTTATATGATGCGACATGAAGAAGGGTGACAAATTTTGCTGATTTCATTGCAGATATATCAATAAATATGAATTAAAAATGAATATATGAATAAATAATTTAGTTAAAAATGTAAGATTTTAAATGGGTTTCTTTAGTCCCTTTAGCTTACTAAAATATGCAAAAAGTCTTGAAAAAATAGTTGACGATATATCTTCATGCTCCTTTGACTTTTTTAAGTCATGCATTTCTTAAACTGTCTTAAATATGATAATCTTAAATTCCGAGAAATTTTCGCACTTGTATTAATCATAATGAAACAAAAGTAAAAAATTTGCGCCATTGTTTCAAGGGAAATACTTAAACCAAACCTATCCAGAATTTTGATGTAAGCGCCATATTTTTCATAACAGATACCTGTGCATTAAACAGTCTACAATCTGTTGGGTCTTCATTTTTGTTATGTAACCAATAATATATAGTAAAGCCATTGTAATATTCTTTCCTATATTGGATTCTAATAAAAATAGTTCATCAAATACTTCACAAGTCATATAAGATTGTGTTATTACCTTCTGTTACCTTCATAGATCAACTTTTCAGACCAGTACGCTTCGATGTTGAAAAAACGCTGTAAACGCAGAAAAACTGTATAAACACCGGAAGCTAACTTTTATGAATTTTCCAGTCGATACCACCAAAAATCTATAGTTGCCCGTAATAAAGATTGTGGTCTTGTCAATATACTATCTACATCACTCTTTGAAGTTATTAGCGACACTATCGACTTCGATTCAACCATGAATTCACTTAGTGATACATACATAAAACCATACATGATAGTACATGACATCAACTCATCCCTTGTAAATAAGATCCTACACAATCGGTTGATGCGTATATGGAAGAATACGAAAAGCTTTCGAAATCGTGTCAAGTTCAAGAAACAATGTGAAAGAGAAGCGTTCATGTTTTTGTATATTCGTCAGAGTCTTTTGTCAAAAGCGGGTTTAAACTTGAAAATTATTATTCATCACAATCAACACAAGAGTAAGACCAAAAACAATCTGCTTCTTATGTAAGGTACATCGTTGCTAGCATTAATGCGGTAGGATTGTATTGTGTCACTGCACCAATAAAGAAGAAAATGGCACATCAAAATGAAGCTTGTTACTTTTGAGGGTCATCGACAATCTGTTTGACCTGCACGTAATGCTGAATACAGGAATTGTAAAATAAAAGGACACTGGGTTACAGTTTGTAAGTGATCCCAAATTAACGCTGTGTTGAATATGCCCAATCACTAAAGACATAACACGTACAATTTCTTATAAATAAAAATTTTTCTGTAAATGTTATCATTTATCTACCTTTATTGATAAGTCAGTTGTATACAAATTCAAAATAATTCTAAGTAAGTTTTTTTTTTTTTTTTTATTTGTTTATTACTCATAATGGGTGGTGGGAGATCATCGAAACACAAACTTATTGAGAGATTGTCACCCAAAAATGCTGGAAAAGTATGGAGAAGTTGGAGAAGTAAGGAAAAGCTGGTGAATCGATATCAAATTCAACAATTGTTATCACCAGCGAATAACCAACTATTGAAGTAATTGATAAGTTGTTTATAGATATGATTGTTGGTAAAAACGCACGAAAGTGTAACTTTTAAATTTAATAGATCAACGAAAGAACTTATCTTTGCAGGTAAGCAGCACTTCCCCGAAATGAAAGTTTGTCCTCCTCCAGCATTTACAATCAGCAAGAAAATATTAAGCCGGTTGCAACTAAATCTTGGCTATACACCGTAAGAGGCTTAAAATTTATTAAATAAGAAACAGTAAGAATGTTGAAAGAAGATATTATTGAACTCTCACTCTCTCTCCCTGGCGAGCTCAAGTACCTGTGAATTCCGACACGATCCCAATGCTCTTCGAGATTGTGGAGGATACTTTTGAAATTTGAGCTTTCCAGTTCAGACTTTCGTCAATCAATATACCAAGATACTTTGTTACGTAATCTCTTTTAATAATTACGTTATCTAGGCTTAAAATCGGTAAATCATTTGTGATGAAATTTTTA